>VMDO01011926.1:0-64551 GCA_007922755.1 Pedetes capensis | reverse complement strand
TCCCGAGCTGCTGGGATTACAGGCGTGTGCCACTGTGCCCGGCTCCAAAATTAGTTTTGCTATTTTATCTTTTGAGGAAGCCTAAGACAGTGGCAGAGAAATCGGGTCTCTAAACAAATTTCTGGATAGTTATGAAGTTGACAAAAATATGGAAGACAGTATAATATTTTGCCTTATTGTATGTTTAATTCATCAAGTTTTCTTTTCTTTCTTTTTTTTTTTTTTTTTTTTTTTGTGATTCTACGACTTGACCCCATGGCTATTCACCACCACGCTGCACCTCTAGCCCCTTTTTAAAATTTTTATTTTTTATTTTGAGATAAGGGTCTTGCTAAATTGCACAGGCTCCTTCTGGCCTCAAACTCTCAATCCTCTTGCCTTAGCCTCTCAACTTCCTGAGATTACAGGCATGGATCACATCATCTGGCTTTCAAGTATTTTTTTTTTTTAAGTAACTTTTCATGTAGTTCTTAAAGGGTCTATTTAAATATACTGGAGGATAATGTTTTGTTTTTTAAAGAAATTATGGACCCTGGAGGAACAGAAGAGTCCCTCTTGGGAATGTGTCCTTGTTGGTTCAGCCATCTTGGACTTCCAGTGTCCAGAACTGTGAGAAAGAAATTTCTGTAGTTCAGAAGCTGGTTAGTTCATAGTATTTTATTATGGTATCCCTAGCTGACTAAGATATTATTCCATCTTGGAGCTATCTCTTAAGTAGGGTTCTTTTTGGCAGAAACTCTGGAGAAGGCAGTTTCATATTTACCTTTGGTCTGAGTTGAGTCACAAGCCCACTATTGTACCAATCACTAACAGTGGAAGTGAGATTCCCTCAGACTTATCAGGTATCTCTCTGGATCTGAGAATGAGGATGGCTTTTCCTCAGGGGAGAAGATTTTCTAAGATCATACAAACAACTTCTAAGGCATAATAATTTCATCAGGGTGTGGTGGTAAGAATAATAAAGGTCTGTGCCTTTGACATATGTGTCATATTGACCTCATAGAGGAAAAATACCAAGAAATGGATCTTCTTTGCTAACATGTTAGGATGATTGAATCCTAATTTTTGTAGAATAAAGACGTTCAATATGGAATTTTGTCATTTTAATTGTTTAATTTTATTTATGTGTGGTGCTGGGGATTGAACCCAGGCCTTGTGCATGCTAGGCAAGTGCTCTACCACTGAGCTACATCCCCAACCCCTTATTTTTCAAACCTTCCAGGGTAAATTTTTTTATTCAAAAGGAATGATAAATTTGTTTATAATTGCTTTCTTCTCAATCTGTGGACACTTCACAGAAGTCTTTTTGCCATCTATCTGTATTCTGTCTACATAAGTCATTTTCCTTCATGGCAGTTGGTAATTACTGACACTACTGGATATATAATCTGACCCAAACATACTGTTGGGACATGTCATCCCCCCGCTCCCCATAAAATAAACATATTTCATGGATACATATAAGAAAATATCCAATAAAATAATAAAGTATGACTTACATAGGGCCTACCTTCATGAGGAAGTTCATAATCTAGTATAAAAATACAACAAGATAAGAATATACTGAACAGGTTCACACTTGTTGTTAGGTACTGTCGAGTCAAGTCTGACTCATAGCAATCCTCATAGGGTTTTCAATGGCTGATTGTTTCAGGATTGCCTTGGGAGTGGATTACCATGTCCATCTCCCATTTTTGCAGTGCTGGAAATCAAACCCAAACTGCAGTGTGGTGCTCTACCACCAGGTTCAAACTACATAACAATAATATTTTAAGTTATGGTATAATTGGCAGTAATATCATTGTAGTAGTATTTGCAAGCAATAAAAGACTGAAATGCCTATATTACAGCTATATTCTAGAATAAATATCCCATCAGTGTTTGTGGAAATTACATTGGGAAATACTGTCTCATTAGGCTCAAAAGAGTTACCTGATACATAAAAACATTTTTCACATTTAAAATAGGATAGTTGGTAAAAATATTGATTCATTATTATCAATCTTTAAATTAAATAATTATGATGATTAAATTGAGAATTTAACATTCTTTTAATTTGAACCTTAATATATGCATGCATGAAGCCTGGACAAATACAAGTATTGTTACTTCACAGATGTAACTAGGGGTAGGAAGGCAAAGTGATTGTATTTACTGACATTCTACTGACACTAACCCAGGACTTTTCATGATATCATGCACTATGTGTCTACTATTTTCCCTGATATTCTTTGTCCTCAAATAGAGGAAATACTCTGTAAGGTAATGTAAGGTATGTATTTTTTATGTATTCTAGTCTCCAGTATTTGAAGATTCAGGAAATGTTTTAGGATTATAAATGATCTGCCAAACTATACAAGATGAAAAATCTTAAGTTTGAATCTTTCCTTGACAGTGATAGACTTGTGGTAGAAGCAATTACTCTCCTGCCTGGATCAGTCTGTGAGAGGGCATGCATTTATATGCAAGTAAACCCAGTCTCCTACAAAATTAAAAAAAAAAATGGTGCCATGGTTCCTGATTTCCTTTTCCTGGCTACTGTATAGAATTTCTCACAATTTCTCTATCTTTTAAAGACACAGAGCCCTTATAATAACAGAAACTCTGAGTATTATAAGGTAAGTTAAAGCAAGATGTAAACAAAGCCAAAAATCAAACCCAATAAGAGCAAACACCAAAGAAAACAGAAACTATTCTACTGAATTATATTATCAACTTCTAAATAGGGTTTTCCTAGAAGAGATGAACACAGTCAATTGGAAATGGATCAGACTAAAAAGTGTAGTTCAGGATAAAATAACAACATCAACATCAACAAAATCTACCATAATTAAATAGTTTAGGATGTGGGAGGCCCAACACTTTCTGGCATAGATCACTTCTATTAAATTATGTTATTTTAATCTAAGAATAACTTTCTTAATGAATTAAATTGAACATTGCTGAATTTTCTTATGACCTCTACTACAGAGTGAGTGTTCTTGAAAGGTCTGCAGGTGAAAACTTGGTCTCCAGATTGGTGGTATTGGTAGGTGCTGTAGACCTTAAGTGTTGGGGCTAGTGGGAGGTCCTTACATCATTGGAGGTGAAGGGGATTGTGGGTTCCTAGCCTCCTCCTCTATCTCTTTTTCTCTGCTCAAGATGCAACCACTTCTCTGATTCTCGTCTCAAGATGCAACCACTTCCACCATTGCCATTCACCATCCTCATCAAAGGCCCAGAGACATGGGTTGCTTGATCTTGGACTTCAATCTCCAAAACAGTGAGCTAAACAAATCTTTTCTTTGTAAGTAACCTGTCTTAGGTATTTCATTGTAGTAATGGGGAGCTGACTCACATAACCTCTGGTTTGGCTGGTGCATTGATTCCAGTGGAGACATCTATGTGGATCATTTTCCACCATTCAGTTTAGTTGGAAAAATTCTTCCATGAGTGACCCAGGATAATGTACCGAAGGCTAGAATTTAAACCCAGAGTGGTGGCATTGTACCAATATTTATTGGAAATATTTGAAAAGTAGGCTACTTATTACTTATTTAAAGAATTTTCAAGCCAAGCACAGTAGCTTACACCTGTAATCCCAGAAACTCGGGGTGTGGAAGCAGGATGATCACAGGTTTGAGGCCAGAGGCAGCCTGAATACCTTAGCGAGACACTACCTCAAGATAAAAAATTTTATAAAATGAGGGGCTAGGGGTACAGCTCAGTGATGAGTGCTTGCAGAATTTCACCTTGATGAACTCTGATTCCATGCCAAAATCACTGTGGTTTTTATTGTGCTTTGATGACAAAGTTTAGATGGTCAACTGCATGGACTGTTGCTGCAAACACTTTTATAGGCAATAAATATCTTTATTTTGTGGTATATGGTCTATACAAATCTATAGGAGGAAAATACTGAGATAAAAAGATATACTAGTGTTCAATCACAATATGATACTTCCCAGTAATGTGTGAATGAGCAAATAAAAGAATAAAAATATTTCTTTCAACTATTAGTTAAAATAGCTTATTGTTTATATGTAGTATAATGTATATTTTTATGACTGCTAGTTGTACACAAAAATCAAACTAGTTTTACAAAAACAGTAGTTACTAAAAGAGAAAAGTTTGAGAGCAAAAAAAATGTACTGTTTCTGATGTAGAACTCATGACTCTGATTGTGATTTAAAAAGGAAGTATTTTAAAAACCAACAAGTGAGCTATTTCTATTATGGTAAATGCATTATTTAGCAGGTGTGCATTGAGTTTATGAATTATCTAGTTGTTTGTTTTTCTGCCCTTTAAAAAACTTGCCTGTATTCTAGTCTCTCTACCAGAGAAAAAATAAAGATTAAAAAAAGCATGAAACTGTGATGGCTAAATGAAATCATATTGTTTGAAATGCATTTTAGGCATGCACTGTTCTTGGTCTTATCTTATTTTTAATGGCCTCTTCTAACCTTAGGTGTCAATAAGTTTTAATGATGTATTGAATTACTTGTTAGCCTCATAGGTGTTTGGGTTGAGTACAGCATAGCAGACATATTTCAATTCACAGAAACTCTATCCCAATTAACTGCAAATGACTCTGACAAGTTACTTTTCAGTCATCACATTTCCACAAAATCTTTCTTAATTCTAGAGGAAACGAAATTTGAAATTATAGGTTAGGTAGAAAAAAGGTATTTGGGAGTCTTGGTATAATTGGTAATTCCTTGTGGGAAATATATTAGCTACAGTTTCAGCAATATTTCCTATTATTACTTTTATTGCTAAAATACTAAAATATTTCTTAAGAAAATAGATTACTTTATTAAATCTGACAAGTTCTATTGAGTTTAGATGGTAGGTATAGCTGAAGTGCTAGAGAGCTCTTCAGTTATGTAGATCCTCAGTAAATATTGTCCCAAATTTATAGCTGAGAGATATTGCTAGAAGAGGCAGGGTGTGAAAGAATGTTGTTTGCTTATGATAGTTCCAATATGTTCAGGTTGCAGTTTGGGGAATGGGCTAAATGACTTCACGGATTTCTTTAAGACCAAAGACTCAATGACCTTTCTCTGTATATAAATTTATCTCATTCAGTATTAAATATTTCAATCTCCGTATTTAGATCTCTACATGCTCCATTACTTTTTCACATGTAACTTTGTTGTTGTTGTTGTTAGGTGCTGTCGAGTCGGTATCCGACTCATAGTGACCCTCATAGGGTTTTCAATGGCTGACTGTTTCGGGATTGCCTTGGGAGTGGATTGCCAGGTCCTTCTCCCATTTTTGCAGTGCAGAGAATTAAACTTGGGACCTCAGAGACTGCAGGGCAGTGCTCTACCAACTGAGCTAAATCCCAGCCCATTACATGTAACTTAGATATATAATAAAACGTCATATGCTCCTGATATCTAAATATTGTTTTCTAAGTCCCTTACCAAATCCATGGTTTTGAAAGTCCACAGCTTGACTCAGGGTTTCTGTTAACATTGGAATTTTATTCACAGAAATCTCTATTTTTTGCTTCTTTTTTGCTTCTTTTAAAGAAACCCTTTTAACCACTATTTTCCTGCTATTTTCAAATGCTCCTTCTCAGGTTTGTATACCTAACCTTATCAAAGTACTCAGGAAAACAAAGGCTTCATCTTCTTAGATAGCAGCTGGAGATGGTAACTGGCAAAAAAGAAATAGGCATTACAGAAATGGAGAAGAGGTGGGAGAATGAAAGGTCATTGGGCTACCAATGTTTCTCTTGGTATATTTTTAAAATCAGAATATATGTAGGTAACAGCAGCTGGTCAAATGTTTTTCTAGTCTAATTTAGAGTATTACCTCCCAGCATGACCACTCACTTTGGCAAGACAGCAATTTATTAAGCACGTAATATTTGACTGTATTAGCTCTTCTTTCCCAAACATCAGCTGCAAAAGGATTCTTCTTTCCTTCTCTCACCATTCAAAATTATCTGAAAAAAACTACTCCTCGGCGTAACATCCCACCTGGAAGCGTTTGAGTGTAGCCTGCCTGTTCATTTGCCATCATCTTTGGTGTAATCTTTGTAACTTCTCCACTTATGGTAGGATATGGTCTGGGAAAGTGGGGCAAATGTAAAATTCCAACACAGAGCTGTCCAGTTAATGCTGACAAGTCCTGCCGTTTCAACCTGGTTTCTATTTGGGGTAATGATGCTGCTTTAGCTAAATGGTAGCGTATTGAGACAAATTAGAAAAATAGGCATCCATAATAAAGACATTTCCATTGCAGTTTTTTCTTGTACTTATAATCAAATCCTCATTAAGTCTATGGGACCACCTGGTATTGTTCCATTGGGAGGTAAATTCAGTACAAATAATGCATCCAGCTGGGAATACTTAAGAAAACTCAAATGAATGCATTTTTTGAAGTTTTTTAATAAAAATAAGCTTTAATACTCAAAAGAAGAACTGCACAAGATTTCAATTTAATTGGATGCTGGTCTAAATTAGAATGAACCATAGTTGAATATTTTCTTATCACTTGAGAAATGCTATTGAATGTCTTTTGATTGTCTTCCTAGCCACAGCTGAGTGTAACTATTTTTTCTAAGCATATTTGAGAGTTTGCAAAACTTTGATTACAATAGACTTAAATAATTATATATTTGAATTTAGTTAGTAGGACTCTTAAGTAATTACATGTTTAAATATACAAGATGAGGCTCCTGTATTTCTTTAGTTGTATGGTTCAGCAATGTGACAAATCTATAAATTTATCTATTAAGCTTGCGTTTACTTGTATAATATGCTCTTTTTTCCTTGGAAGTTGTTTTCAGGGTATTCTGAGATGTGTTTCAACTTCCTTTAATATTTTTCATTTAATCCAGGGATTAACTTCATTATCTCTTTTTTCCTTTTCTAAGAGCTGCAGCATTTTCATGATGTTCTAAACCTTATAGCAGTGAATAGAATATAAATGGAATTCCGAACAAGCAAATAAATAATCCATCACCTCTTTCTGGGGCGGCCAGATATCAAAGGAAGTTTATTTTTTGCTTTGAGAGTTTTTACATACACTTAAAGTATTTTAGTAAGTTTTAGTGTTTTCTAAAGATCTTCTATTTTTGTATAAACTGGTATGTTGAGTAAGCAGAATATTTTGCTGTTCTTATAGGTCTGCTATTGGGCTATTCCAAAGAAACATGATTCTTTCTCAGGAAAACATATATAAGTGAACTTGATTTGGAGTTTCAGCACTGAATTATTCTACACTAGAGTTTCAAATAATAGACCAATTCCTTCATCTTACAGAGGAGGAGTGAAATTCATAAAAGAAAAATGACAGATTTAAGTTAAGCAAAGAGCTTAGTGTTCTTTCAGGTACATGTTCCTGGCTCTTATCTGAGAATCTTTCCATATTCACTGAGCATCTACTGCATGCTAAGACTGTGTGGAACATGGTGATTTTATGTGGTATACGTGAATTTAATCTTTATAACTTTGCACACTTGAGAACATATATTGTGAAAAGCAAATTGATAGTTATTGATTAAACAAATTTGTTAAGAAATACTGGACCTATGAAAACCAAACAAGTGACAATGCTATTTCACCTTAAAGAAAGACATTAACATAAAAAGTAATAGGATTTGTTATTGTAAGAGTAATGATTCCAGAGAGTTTGACACATTTTTCTATACATTTTCAGTTAAAAATCACAACATAAAAATGAAAAGATTATAGACTCTGACACTAAAAAGGCTCAGGTTCAAATCTCATCCCCACAATCTCCTGGTTGTTATGCTTGGCCAAATTACTTGTACCTGGGCAATACCAACAGAGAAACAGGAATATGCAACATTTAGCACTGGGTCATGTGCAGGCTGCTGTGAGACCATAGGGAAGGCTGGGAGATGTTGGAGGAATAATTCCTGACCCTCTACAATTGAGAAATTAATATCTTAGGGGGTACAGAAAGGGTCTGTTGTTCAAAGACTATTTCTCTCTATCACCAACTCCCCCTCTCAGTAATACGATGTTAATGTTGTGTAGATGGTTCTTCTAGCCTGGGCTGGACATGATGATCACTATCTTGGCCATCTTAATACAGAACACCTGGAATGACCTGAGGGATCTTGGCCCCATAACCATGGCAACAAAATGAATAAAATTATAAATATTGGCCAGGTATACTATAATAGAAATAGAACTATCAACATTCCCTCTTGGATGGAGGGGAGAAAAAGGGTCGGAAAACTATTCTGAAGACCTCCACAAGACCCTCCCCTGAGGTGCCAATAGCTAACCCCTCTTGCCCCAGCTGCATGTGATGCTAGGTTATATAAGAGTTAAACAATTGGTGGAGGGTGTGTCTTGACAGTGGTGTGGTGGTACAGGTTCACATGGGACATGCAGGTGGGAACTTTTTAGAAGGGATTCTTTGCATTAGGGGAGCTGAATGTAAGGACTGTCCATAGCTCAACCATGCCCTGTAAGACATCCCAATAAACTCGTGGTTCATGATCCATCCTTCAGTCTGTCTGTATTCTCTTTGGCTTTCAGGCAACAGTTAGAATCCCAAAATTTGCTACTACTGTTATAACTTCTTTGGGTAAGACTTTGTCTAAAGCCTCAGTAAAATATAAATATGTCTAGGGATTAGGGTAACATATTAGGAACACATATCCTTATTTTCCCTTCTCTCTCTGTTAACTGATTGGCAGGATGGGAATTTGGGAAAGTGAATAAGGAGAAAAGAATCTTGCATACAGTGGAATATTATGCAACCTTTGACAAGAAGGAAATCTTGTCATATTTGACAGCATGGGGAAACTGTGAAGACATTAGGTTAAGTAAAAGAAGACAGCCAGATGAAGGACAAATGATGTATGATTTTTCTTACAGGAGATGTCTAAAACAGCCAAACATGGTGAGTAGAGTGTGGTTGCTAAGGGTTGGGGCAGGAGGAAATGGGAAGTTGTTGTTCAAAGGGTATAAAACGTCAGTTATGCAAGATGATTAAGTTCTAGAGATCTGTCGTACAACATTGTGCCTAAAGTTATAAATACTGTATTTTATACTTAAAAATTTGTTAAGAGGGGAGATCTCATGCTATAGGGTTCTTATTATAAGGAAAAAAGTTGTGAGGAAGAGGCTGGAAGAGGTTGGATGAAAAGGCTAAGCACAGGTGTCTGGGAGGGCAGGTTGCTCCTATAGAGTAGAGAGGAAGTGGGGAATGAGCATGGGAGAAACTTAGGTGGAAATTCTCTGAGCTGATCATTTTCCTAAGACCAAGCTGAGTTCTTCAATTATGCAAACAATGATAGAAACAAATTTTGAGACAGTGTCAATACAAGACTGCAACCTGAGAGTATCAAGGAAGGGTTTTCCTTTATTGATAGCTTCAAGATACACATTTTATGTTAAAAAACAAAAACAAAAATAAACAAACAAAACTAAAACCAAACCAAAACAAAACAAGCCAAACAACAAATCAAAACAAGAAGCCATGAGAAGAGCCAGCATATCTACATGTGGGAAAGAGGCAGAAAAATATCTTCTCTGGAGGAATTTCCTTTTATATGAATAGCATTGTTTATATTTGTCAAAGCTTAAAACCAGAGTTGAATGAGATCTAAAATATGAATAAAAGTCTTTGGGAAAAGTTATCTAACCAACCTCAAAGTTGCAGTGTTTAGTTCCATGTGTCTCCTTACACTGGTCTTTGAACTGAATGTCAGGAAATTGGAAGATTTCTCTCAGAATGCTGAAATGCACCAAAAGGTACCTTGGGACCTTGTATTTGGCTCAAACATGCTCTTAGGTTTTCATTTTTGCTCTGGAAGGCCAAAGATGTACTTCTTTTCTGGCATACTTGCATTTGTGCTTGTATCCCTTAACTGGCATTGCTAATTTAATTGATAGATATTGGTTTGCAGGGTCATTGAAGGCCCCCAAACAAACAAAATGCTTTTATTATTTAAGGTATTTATTTTTAAGTTTTAATTATGTTATATGAGGTAAAGCACTAATTACTAATATAACAATTTTTCATGTAATAATAATTATTAAAAAATAAGAATTTTTCTTAAGGCACGTATAAAACTCTAATTGATTTCCCCAGGTTTTAAAAACTACAGTAAAATCAAACTAAAACTAACATAACAAAAAATTCTCTTCTTGTTTTATAATGTTGTTGTTAGGTGCTATCGAGTCAGTGTCCTACTCTTAGGCACCCTACGTACAACAGGTGAAACAGTTTTGTTAGTGCTTTTCTGCTATTCGTAGAGTTTTCAATGGTAGATTTTTTTTGGGGGGGGGGTGGGAAGGGTTGCTGGGTTCTTCTTCCAGGCCTACAGTGCTTGGTGTTCCTAGGTGGTCTCCCATCCAAGTACTAACCAGGCCCAATCCTGCTTAGCTTCTGAGCCACAGTGGTACTGCTGCAGGGTTTTATAATGTAGAGATCCTAAAAATTGCAAAACGAACACCGTGCATGAGTTATTGTTATTGTTAGGTGCCACTGAGTTGGGTCTGACTCCCAGCGACCTTCATAGGGTTTTCAAAGGCTCATTGTTTCTGAGAGTGAACTGCCAGGTCCTTCTCCTGTTTTTGTGGTGCTGGGGATTGAACCTGGGTCCTCAAAGAGTAGAGAACAGCACTCTACCAACTAAGCCAAACTCCAGCCCCAATAGGAGTAATCATAAAATATGTAAAATGACATGCAACTGTAATTTGTATTGTGGGATCCTATGTAACCCTACCAGGTACTTACCTGGGCTTTGGCAGGTGCTATAGTGCTATGATTCTGACAGCCCTAAAATGGGCTTAACATACTTAGATAACATGGAACAACACATTTGTATGACAATTAGAAATTTAAAAAATAACAAAATTTAACTTCCAGGGTCTGTTTTGACCCCACAATACCAGTTAAGAGTTTAATAATTAAGTAGATTTCTACCATATTTTATCAATATAACAAGTCAGTCATATGAGAAAGTAATGTCTTTAAAGTCATTTTTGATATGACTTCACTTTTAAATATAATTATGCATACTGGATATAGCCTGGAGCAAAATAATATATTTATATGCTTAATATGTTGAAATTCTATCAGATGCTTCAAGTCAAATGTGAAATAATTAAAGATGATTAAGAAAGTTTGAGTTTTATATGGAAACACTGGTGAGAGCTTTTGAATAGTTAATAGAGAAATGGATTGATAGTTACTACAATATTAAGAGTGTTTTAAATGGATAACTTTAGAAAGAATATTATATGCATTTATGCTTAGGTTTACTGATATTTAAAAAATACAGGATGAGAGAGTAGATGATGCAATTCTACATTTTGCAGAATTGCTTAGGGAACTAGGACTCAAAAATGTAAACAAAATAACCTTTAATAATTTAACTTCTTTTTGTTTTATTTAGGATTTAAGTCTTTTAAGAAAAAAGTCCTTTTAAAGAATTCCTTGTATTTGTGAGGAATAATTAAAGGCAGAGTATCAACCTTGTCATCTTAAGATTTTAAATGGAGAAAAATCTTCAAAATTATGTATGACATAAATGAAAGTCATCTGTGATCCAGATATAATGTAGACTATGAAGAATGTGAGGGGCTGAGGTTTAGCTCAGTTGGTAGAGTACTGCTCTGTGCTCTCTGAGGCCCTAGGTTCGATCCCCTGGCAGCCAACTCCTGAAACAGTCAGCTATAGTATAATATAGTGCCAGGCATGGCACAGGGTAAGGGAATGCTTTGTGGCATTGTACACAGGGTTTCTATGAGTCAGATCTGACTCAATGACACTTCACAACAAACAACAATGAAGGTTGTGAATAAGAAATTGTTATACAGCACCACATCTCCAGAACTAATAAGGTTAAGTTGTATGAAGACTATATGTCTGTCTCTCAGAGTGGCCTTGAACACTTGTGAAGACAGGAGACAGCTTTAAATCCTCCAGCTTAGGCCCCAAACACAGTGGAGTAGCAACAACTTGCCCCGTGGTTCTCTGTATGAATTCTCTAATCACTGAAAACATGACAGATAATACATGACTATTGTTTAAAGTGATTTCCTTCCCTTTCATGTTTGTGATACCTGATTTATTATTGGAGTAAAGAACATATTTGTCATAAACACAAATCAGTATGTTACATTTATATAAAAGAAGAAAAAATTGAAATGGAGTTCCAAGGAAAGGATAGAAGTTTATAAGTGATAATTTAAAAATATTGAAGTGACTTAAAATGAACAATTAAAATATCAATGCAAATTAAAACTGTAGAGATTACAAATAACAGTAAGACTAAAAGATCTAAAAACTATAATATAATTTAAAATCAGAGTTTGAAAAATATAAATACAATGAATTAAATAGTAAGATGGGAAATTCATTTAATGTTTCAGCATTTGCTATCCCTATGCTCCCTTCATTCTTCCCTCCCACAAAGAACCAATTTTCAAAGAAACTCTCTTTTTCATAAAGAGTTGAACATATGATAAGATGTTCAATTTTACTCACAGAGATTCAAATTAAAATTTCAATTATATATAAATATATAGATACATACACATATGTATATATTTTATATTAAAGTCCATACTTCATTCGTATTTTCTTAGTGTTTACCTAATACCCAATACCCTTTCTGTCCTTCCAAGGTACCATCCAGGATACCACATTAGTTACTTTAGATTGCCATGTTTTTTGAGACTCTTCTTGGCTTCCTTGTTTTTTGATGACCCTACAAGTTTTGAGTTGGGAGAAGGACTTGGCAACCCACTCCCAAAAAACAATCAGCCATTGAAAACCCCAGAGAATCACTAAATACTGTTTTATCTGGTGTACACAGGATTGCTATGAGTCAGATACCAACTTGATGGCACTTAACAATAACAAGTTTTGAGGCTTATTGTTCAGCTACTTGTAGAATATTCCTCAACTGGGATCTCAACTCTACGTGGGGCCCATGCCTCCCAGTCCGGCCCGGCTGTTCAGGTGGGTGGCACTGCCACGCACACAAATACTAAACACAATTCACTAGGGACCCTCCGGTGAGGGGCGTGGACTCCTGCGGCCCTCAGGAGGAGATGGGAGAAAGGGAAAGCCTCAGGCGCTTTTGCCTTCCAGGGGCAAACACCTGTGTTGGTGGTCTCGGTGGTCACGAGGAGACATCTGTTGCTTCGTTGGTGATCAGATGGAGAACAGGTTCTTTCCTTGTTGATGGTCATGTAGGGAGAGCATTCTATCCTCACTGGAGTTCCCATTTCCTCATTGGTGGTCCGGGCGAAAAGGCAAAAAAGGGAAGGCTAAAAGGGGCATAATTGCGCTGAGGTTATAAGTTTTGGAGGCAATGAACCATTGTCATCATATCATATCAAAGTTATACTGTATTATCAACACAGTTTATCCTCCGTAGTAGTTTTGACAAAGAGTAATACGACATAGTGTTGGATGTCATAGTGTTTTTTAGGTTCCTTCATGGTAAAGTTACTCTTTTTCACCATTTCTATGCTGTATGCTTCATAATAAAGCCACTATGTATGGCTCACATTTAAGGGGAGTTGCATTGCACATCCTCAAAGGCAGCATATATATCTAAATTTGAAATTTTTCTGTATCGAAATTTGTCTATTCCTGGCCATTTATTTATCCAGTCACTATTTTATGCCAGTATGAAGTTATATTTATTTTATATTCTGGATTAAAATCTAATACTTGTTTTATTGCTCAAATTGTTGCAGCTTGGGTCATTCTGAGCTCATCTGGTTGCCTTTTGGGTCCCCTTGACATACCACTAGCATTGTGACTTTACTTTTGTTGTTTTTGATGTGATTTCTTTTCTGGCATTATTAGATGATCCAGGCTAATCTTGTTTACTTTCTCCTGCAGTCCTGGAATTGGCCAATTCTCCAAGAAGTCTTAGTTTCTTTTATTGGACAATGGTATTAGAAACCAAGATCTGGGCACTAGGTGTGGTTGCTGCCACCTGAGCATTGTGTTTTGGCCTCTCAGCAGAGAAATATGTACATGTGTCCATCTGCAGCTATATTAAGCTAAACATGAGTTCATCCTGATATCTCATAGTATAATCCATCACCACATGGATCATTCTAGCTCTTATTATTACTTGTGTGTAACCTCCTACTCTAATAGTGAGAAACATGCCTCCACCCACTTACCATCCATTTATTTGTTATCTTCATTTTCCATGCTTAGTGGGTTCAGGAGTCCATGGGAAATAAATTTTATCAAGTAGAGTACAGTACTTATGTACAATTCCTCTTGCCTTTAGTCTTCCAGACTCCATTCATTTCTATTGCTACTTATGTCCAAGTGTTTTCTCCCATCCCCCTCAGTGAGATGGTTTAATTCATTTGTATTGCACTTAGATTGTCTTGTACATACTACATTCCATCCTGGGATCCCCCAACCTCCTAATGCTTTAAAATTTAGATATATTGTTGCTTCTGTGGTATAAAATTTATGGTTCTGATAAATGAGTAGTGTGTACCCACAGTCACGGCATCACAAAGAATGATTCAAGCTGAGCATGATGTAATCCCACCACTTGAGGCTAGAGTAGGAAGATTGTGAGTTCAAGGCCAGCCTGGGCTACATAGTGAGATCTGTCTTCAAGTGTACAACACTGTGTGTAGTTGGATCAATATCTACCATATTGTAACTGTCTTCTATACTTGAATTTGTCCTTTGTTTCTTCTCCTCATCTGCAACTGAGCATTTTATATGATTCCATTTTATCTTCTTTCTTAGTATATCAGTTATATTTCCTTTAATTTTTGTAATTTCCCTAGATTTTGCAATAAACATTTAAAAATAATCAAAATCTATCTTCAAGTAAGCCTGTAGTACATCATATGTAATGCAGGTAACTTATGACAGAGTATTCCCAATTCTTCTCTCCTGTCCCTTAGGATATTGCTGATATTGATTTCACTTATCTATATATGATCACCAATATATTGTTACTACAGTGTTGAAATATTAGTTACTTTTTAGATTAGTTAACAATAAGAAAAAATTTAAAAATACTTAAACTCTGTATCAGTCAGGATTCAACCAGAGAAACAGAATATTAGGAGATCTATGTTGAGATTGACTTTGATAGTGGCGAGATAAGTTCCAACTCCACAGGGCAAGCTGTCAGCAACAGCAGGCAGAAACTCTGGTGGCTGAACCTATTGAAACTGAAACTGTAGCTGCCACCCACAGGTGGAATTTCTTCTTTAGGGAAATCTTAGCTGTTCTTATGAACTTTGAACTGATAGAATGAACCCCATTTGAAGTACGTAGGATAAGCTCCCTTACTTAAAGTCAATTGATGATGAACTTTAATCCTATCTGCAAAATGCCTATGTAGCAACACCTAGACCAGTGTTTAATTGAATGAGTAACTGAAAGACGTAGCCTAATCAAATTGACACATAAAACTGACAAGCATGCCTTCATTTATTCCTTCTCAGATATTCCTTCTTTCTTTTCTTTTTTTAAAATTTTGATTGTTTTATCTCCCTCATTTGAGATGCAAATGCTCAGTACCCTGATTTCATCATTACACATTACATATATGTATTTTTTCCCTTTATTGGTAAATGTTGGTGGAGGCACAGAGTAATACAGGATTATTTGGTTTTTTCATTATGCAACTATTACATCTATTTTGGTTACATTTTCATCAACTTACAAGGGTTATGGAATCTTTTGACTAATATGTAGTAAAACTCATATGCATATTTAGGTTATATTCCCCTATTTTTCCCATGAAGTTGCCTCATTTATGTTGAGATTGTCTTCTTCTCCTTTATCCCTTTACCTTGTTTCTCTTCCCCATCCCACCTTCCACAATCTTCTCTTTTTTTTGCTAGTCCCCGCTCTGTTTTACTCTTTATATTTTCTTAGTGTTTTTGATTTGTAGCATTTCTTTATGATTCTTTCTTAGTGTTTCATTTCTGTTTACTTTACCTATGTGTTATTACATATTGTCTACCTGTTTTATTAGAGCCCATGATTAATTGCTGATAATTATCTTTTCTAATATTTTCAACATCTGTCATAACTTTATAGCTGAGTATTACTTTTTCTGGCACGCTACTATAGTGAAAAGAGAAAATAAATGAAAAACAAGGTAAAATGAAGGAAAAAACCAGAAAGTCTTATCATTGAGATTCAAAGGTAGAGAGGTTTAAAGACACGTGGAAATATATGCTTACTAAAACAAGTTAAAAAATGGAAAGAAAGGTAGTACACTGATAGATTGGATCATGGCTGTTCAGATATCTAAGGCCTAATCCCTAGAACCTGTGTATGTTACATTATGTGACAAAAGAGACCTTTTAGATGTCATTTAGTTAAAGATCTTGAGAGGAGAAGTTATCCTGAATTATCTGGATGGGGCTTAAGAGGAATTAGAGGGGTCATTTCTACATGGAAGCAGAGGGAGATTTAATATAAAGGTGACCATATGAGCAATGAAGCAAGATTCTATGCTACTAGTTTTAAAGATGGAAGTTGGATCCATTATGCAAGGAAAGCATCTCTAATCTCTGGAAAAGGTAAGAAAACAGATTTTTCTGTTGACTATGGTCCTATTTACCTCTGGTTTTGGCCTACTGAAATCATTTCAGACTTCTAGTCTCCAGAACTGTGAGACAATAAGGACCTGTTGTTTTAAGCCACTACTTTTATGGTAATGTGTGTGTATGATAGCACTCACAAAAAACCTGATGCACGCCCTGAAGTGCTGAAGAGATCTGAGTTGGTGCAGGTTTGCTATAGAATGGAAGACCTCCATCCGAGTGGATAAGAACCCAAGTGAATGCAGAAGCTGAAACAGAATCCCTTCAATGTTTCTTCTTCTGAGTCTTTGGTCCACTGTCTGACAGTTTGAGCTCCTTGCCATGGGTATATATTTCAAGGAGAGTTTACTTGCCAATTATAAATTAGAAATTATTATGCCTCTTTGACTATATAGCTCCAACATCTCCATGGGTAGACCACTTGGCACAGCCACAGAATTAAGTACTCAGGAAGCATTTAAAATAAAAGATGTCTTAGATAAATTGGCCAACAACAACCACAGCAACAAAATCCTAAGTGTGAGTGAATGAGAAAAAGATACCTTTGAAGGAATGCCAAAAATGTCAAGAAGGTAAAAAATTTGCCAGCATATATGGAAGGTTAATTTGTTTAATTCTTTTTAAAAATATAACATGTGTCTTGAAGATAACTAAAGATATTTTTGAACAATATAGATTATCAAAATATGAAAATAAAAGGAATAGAAGAAAAACTCATGGGAAATTAAGCTGACTTAACATAAATAATAAATTTTAATAAAAATGGATTTTAGGTAAATATGCCATTAAAGTCATATGGAGATGAGTTCATATATTCTCATGTGTGGCACAAAGTAATTCTAGTATTTCAGAGACTAAATGTCTGCAGCACAAATCATTCCACTGAGTGTGATATAACAAAGACTTCTCATTTTCTAGTTCAGGAAATGGACCTCAGTCTTACTTCTCCACATTGTTTTTACATCTGGGAACCCTACTTAGGACCCAAGTTCCTCCACAACCAAAGTTTCTTCTGATTCCTGCTACTCTTCTTAGGTCTGGACTCATTCTTGTTTCTGAAGCCCAGGTGTCAGGAGTAGACTCCAGTTGTTTTCTATCTTACTTCTTTGCCTAATTTTTTAACTTCTTCTAACTAGAACTGTTGTTATTGTCAAAGTCTAGCACTCTGTTCTTGTCTTCTGAGAATCTTCTATTGGCTCTTCATAACACGGAATCTTCTTAGATCTTGACTATTCCCTGCTGACTGTGGTTAAGAATGCTCTTTATTACCTACTCTATCTACTCCATTGCCAAGCCTGAGAAGCCACATAACCTCATATTTCTATATCTGTAAGTAAAAGAGAGGGAACCTCAGAAAAGACATTTCTTTGTTTTTTTTTAAATTTGATATATTATTTGAACTATTATATAAACATAATGAGTGCATTCTCCCTTCTATATTCTTTTTTTAAAAAGTGAATGACCCAACTTCCCTCTCCTTTGATATCACTTTTTGAAGGAACTACAGTTAGAAGCTTATAGGAAGTAACTGCTTCATAATTGATTCACCTGAGAAGTTTTAAAAATACCCCTTTCAGTGGTATACTGCTAAATGTCTAACAACTGGCTCTGTGTGAATGGAGATAGGAGGCAGTATCTGGTTGTAGCAATTGCTGATTACTGACAAATAGTATCTCTGGCAATTTCAAATTATTAGCATAAAATTGTGAAGTTTACTGGCTGATGAAATTTCTAAAAATCTTACATTTGGATTTTATGAACCAGCCTGAGGTAGCTCTAGCAGACCTCTATCTCCAGCCCCAATTCATTCCACCATAATAAATCAGAATGCCTGATATTCTGTCCAGGGTAAATTTCTTTCATTCAGAGCCCTGAAAGGCAATGTTTGGCCCCTGAGTTTGTAACTTGTCTCTGTTTCTTACTGTCTATATTCAGTTGGTAGAGTGCTTGCTCTGTGTGCTCTGAGGCCCTGGGTTCAATCCCTAGCAGCTCAAAAATGGAAGAAGGACCTGGCTGCCCACTCCTGAAATAATTCCAAAACAATCAGCCATTGAAAACCCTATAAATAGCAGAGAAGCAATCACATAATGCCAAGCAGAGCACAGTATCAGGGAGTGTTTTGTTCTGTTGTATGTAGGGTCACTATGAGTCAGATCTGACTCAATAGCACCTAACACACACACACAACCTTGGGAAACTTACTGTGCTACTGTCTTTTTCCAGCTATAATAATATGGTGATATTTATCATCCTTACCCCATATGGTAATTATGAAGATTAAATGAGTTTATGTAAGGCCCTTAAATCAATGGCCAGCCTGTTAGCTACTATTAATCTCTCAGAGTTTAGTTTCTTCTTCATAACTGGGATGCTTAGAGGAGACAATCCAAACCAGATTGGTAATTTTTATGAGTATTGGATTGTCAAAAGCAGCTGAAGTGTCTGTGTTGGAAAGAATTTAAGATGAACCTAAAATAAGAATTTAGATTAAGGTCAAATAAGAATTTTAATTAAAATGACAACTAAGATTCACAGGACCTTGTATTTCATTCTTTAACCAAGGCTGAGATGAAGAGGTCAGGGAGCATTTGATTGGCTTTAACTGTTTCCTAGGGACCTACCCCAATATTGTGAAGCTAGTTTAAAAATGCAGGCTGCATTGAGAGTGCATATCACATAAAATCATGTTCTGTAAAAGAAGCTCACCTCCGCAGAGTCAGAACAGGCTTGAGCTTTGATGAACAGTGAAAGCATAAATCAATCCCTTGAAATGAATTTCTGAAGAAGAGCTTAAGGGTTCAGATCTACTTCTCATATCATTAAAAAGCTTGTACTCTTAAGGGAACCCTGGTTTGCTTTAAATCATAGAAATTCAGAGCCAGAAGGCACCTTAGAGATCATTCCTTATTCACCTAAAAGGGAAGAACTTGTTAACTAGGTCTGAGGTTTAAGAAGCAAGCTCTGAACAAGCCCCTGGCATCTTCTCAAATGCTCATAGGCTCTCAGTTTTCCCCCATACTCGATCAAACCTAAACAGATTTTTAAAAAATTGCTGAAAGTTCCTGTCAACCACATTTTGCCAGGTCACTTTAGACAAAAGGACAACTACTATGCAAGAAAATAAAGGAATAAAAATAGAAGGCTATTTCTAAATAGTGGCATTAGATCAGTGTGAAGATAAGGCTTTTGCAGCAACACAGCATTTGCAATTGTATATATGATTCAACTCTGAAGCAAGTTGTGGTCAGTGTTAAGTGATTGAGAAAGATCTCTTCTGTGCAGCCAGCCCACATTCCCACCGCTCTTTGCATATGGCAAACTGTTTACGTTGGAAGAAATAAGATACTAGAAAGATGCAATTACTGTGTAGCCTGCCCACCAGAGTAGCGATTATGTTCCCAGCCTTGGACATTTTCCTCTGTGGTTCAGAAATCTGGAATTTCATCTTTTTAAAAAGTGTTTTAAAACTTCACATGTGATGTGAAATATCTGGGGGGGGGGGGGGGGGGGAAGAGCCAGCATTTTTTAAAGTTCTTATTTCATACAAGACATGGCAAATAGTAGTTTCATAAATTCTACCATGAAGCCTCACAACAAATGTGGAAGTGAGGATTAATACTTAGTGAAACTGTTTGCACTGGTGGCTCTGACTTTGAATATCTTGGTCTATATTATTAGACCTATCCTGCTTATGGAAGTAAAGTATGAATAGAGTATTTACCTGCTTAAACATATATTTCATATATTCTTCTAAAGCTCCATTGAGAGTAGAAATGCTGTCTTATTTAGCTTTGCATGGGAATGTAAATGTATGTTCTCAGTCTGCATTACCTAGAAGGATCCTAAATTGACATATGATTTTATAATCAGAGGCCTAAGGGACTTCCAGTGACTGGATTTTCAAATGTCCTGTCTATAGGAAATTAAGTGGGACTTAACCTGCTACTCCATTTCAGCACTTAGTAGTTGCTAAATAAATGCTAGTGTTCTATTCGTTTATGTAGACCTGGAGGCTTCTTGTTGTGTGCCGTCGAGTCAAGTCCAACTCATAGCGACCCTCATAGGGTTTTCAATGGCTGACTGTTTTGGGATTGCCTTGGGAGTGGGTTGCCATGTCCTTCTCCCATTTTGCGGTGCTGGGAATCGAACTCAGGACCTCAGAGACTGAGAGCAGCACTCTACCAACTGAGGTAAATCCCAGCCTGACCTGGAGGCAGGACAATAAAATGTATGTAGAGGAGAGATATTAAAGTAGATGATGTGTTCTAGGGTTCTTGAATATGCATGGAAGTTAATTGCAATGGAAATAGTAAAATTCATGTCAAATTGAATTCCTTAGGAATCAAATATGCTAACCAATATGCACAATTTAATTTACATTATTGTCTCTGAGGAAATTCACTGAATCCCAAATAATTTAAAAAGAAAAGTCCATATTTTTTTTCAGACTTGTATGTTATTGTTAGGTGCCATTGAGTCAGGTCTAACTCATAGTGACCCTATGTACAACAGATGAAGCACTACCCAACACTGTGCCATGCCTGGCACTATTATCAGTGCTTCTCTGTTATTCATAGGATTTTCAGTGGTTGATTGTTTTGGGAGTGGGCTGCCTATTCCCTCTCTGGAGCCTGCAGCACCCAGTATTCCCAGCTGGTCTCTTATCCAAGTACCAACCAGGGCTGACCCTGTTTAGATTCTGAGATTTTCAGAGATCAGATAAGAGGGTGGTATAGCTGCAGACCTTGGAACTGTATAGGACTCATTTAAGAATTTTCAGTTTATATATCTTGAAATTATTCAAGAGGTTAAGGTTTTCTAAGGACATCCTAATTTTGTCTTTTCATGTTCATTATTTAATACTCATGAGGTAATATGTTCATGGAATAAGTTTACACAGGCAATGTTATAATGCTGAATAGTTATTAAATAAGATTTCAACAGGGAAGCATATTACAAAGTAACAGATTGGGTGATGTTTGAAAATCCTACATCTGTATAAGAAGCAAAATCTGCAGAACTTGCCCACTTTATCTTAACTCCTTTCCTGTCAAACACATAGAAAGTCTAATTCCAAAAATGTTTACAGTTTCAAAAAATGTATGAGATAACTAGATGAGAGTGAAAGCAAATACAGAAGACTTAGCTGCTTCAACAGTAGGAACCCAGGACACATGTCTCATGGGCCAGGCTAGAGCAGGACATCTGCAGTTGGCAAGTCCCACAGCAGAGTTTCAGCTGGAGAGATTTAAATCCATAGAAAAATGAGAAAATGTGCCCAGGATAGATTGTCATTGACACTCCTTTGAAGCTGTAGGGATTTATTCGAAGTATTGTGATAGTTCCTCCTTAGCTGGTGATGGCGATGTATACCACTGATCCCAGGCTTTGGGTGGCTGAGGAAAGAGGATCCAGAATCCCCCAGCATCCCAGGCCAGCCTAGGCTACATAGCAAGACCCTGCATTTAAAAAAAAAATTTCTCCTTTAGACTAATTGAGCTCAGGTGCAACCTGAGACCAGAGCCCTTGCCCTTTTCTTTCTAGTTGGTTCTCCCAGACAGAATTTGGGGTACTCTAAATATGAATGGGTCTACAGCTATATACCTTGGCATCTGATCTCATAAGCTAAACTTGGTGGGGCCTGGTTAATACTTGGGTGGGAGACTGCCTGAGAATACTGGGAGCCATAAGTTTAGAAGAAGGACCCAACAGCCCACTCACAAAATAATCAGCCATTGAAAACCCTATGAATAGCAAAGAAACACTGTCAGAGCTAGTGCTGGGCATTGCACACTGTTGGAAGTGTTTTATTCTGTTGTACATAGGGTGACTATGAATCAGATCCAACTGGACGGCACCTAACAACAACAACAACAACAACAACAACAACCAGTGAAAGTGGCTAATGGGTTCTGGATGATGAGAAAACTGTAGTTTCCCTTTTGAGTGATCAAGATGTGAGAAGAAGCTGTTGGAGGCATTCAAAATAAAAGAAAACATAAGCAAAACAGAATTCCAACCAAAACCCCCAAATCAGGAGAACAGAAACAATTGACCTGCTGACTTTGAAAAGCTAATGAAAGTCTTCCTACTCAGATTTTGTGTGTCTACTGAAAATCTTGTTTCTGCCCATATTGGTAGGCTTCAACTCCTTTTCCTAGCTCTTTTATGTCTATTTTTTGATAGGTTTCACATTGTGGAGTTTGTGATCTCTAATGCTAATAATACTTGCTTGTGTTAATATCAATTATTATTTGGGGATGGGCAGAGGATGCTTTGGGGTTCCTCCAAAACAGTGATCGATTCTGTTTCCAAATTCTAACATAAATATTAGCAACCAGAGATTTTTAGAGAGGAGAGTGAGGAAATAAATCTATTAGAACTGCAGAAACATTAATGGATACTGCTAGAGTTCAGGTCTTAGTACAAGCAAAGAAGGCATATGTGTGTCTCAATACACTCCTAAGTGAGAGGAATTGCCTGGCCTACAGGAGGGGCAGAAGAAGGGAAGGATTTTAAAGAGAATCCAGACATCCTGGGATGTTAAGGAGGGAAGACCTAGTACAAGAACAGACTGTTTTTCAATAGCCAGAAAGCTACAACCAAAACATCTTCTAAACAGTTTTTCTGGGTAAGTTCTCGTCCCTCTAGGATTCTAATCTCTTGCCGATATTTGATTCATATATATTGCTTCATATATGCATTGTAAGAGAAACTTAAATATTTCCATCATAGGATAAATGCTTCTATTACACAGAACTAACCATCTTTTATTTATTTATTTTTTTTGCTATTTTTATTAGCCATAGTGTACAATTTAGTGGGTTTCATTATGACATTTCTGTACATGAGGATCAAGTACATTGTTCATGTATGCTTCCCCCATTATCCTGTCAGAACTAACCATCTTGCCACATGATAATTGGATGAGCTCTCCTATGATGGACTGAGGCTGTTATGGCACAGGGCCGTATTCCATTTGTCTGTGATGTTCCAGTGCTTGCAGCATACTGAGCCCTGAAACAGCTGTTGAAATAAAATATTGCATTAGTGTGAGAGTGTTGTTGAAGTTGGGCTGCAATCTCTGAAAAGAAAACAAAAGAGCTTGGATAAAGATCGGAGGAGGAGAATATATTATGATATCTTATATCCCTTTTCCAAAATGTAACATGATTTCATTTATCTTCTTCTATAAACTTCAAGCCATCTCTCAGACCGTGGCTGAATATTCTTTTGTTCAAATAAGGTATGATTAGAAATAAAAGCACCAAAGATGAAAATGTATTTGGGAAAGATTGACAAAGGCTATAAAGGAAGGCCCAATATATTTATACAGCAATTTGTCATACATGAACGCTGAGTGTTTAGAAACAGGTGGTGCCGGCAGTTGAAAAAAAGTAGTCAATAAATTACTCAGGGAAAAAATATCTACAGGTGGCAGAGAATGAAAAGGCAAGTCAGAATTAATGGGACTTCCAGGGGGAATTGAATTGGGCTAAATGTGCTGATCTTAATATAGTTGAACTAAATATTTCTTTACTGGTGAAAACACTTGGTCATTTTATAAGTAGAATACAAGTATTACACATTTTCCAGTAATTAAAGGTAGCGTTAATAGGATCTTTGCAATGATTTCTCCAGCTATTGTGATAAAAGCATGGATTTTTCATTGTCAAACTTTAAAGATATAAGTATTTTCTCAGAAAAACACAAAAGTTTAAAAATCCAAAATTCATATTAAAAATATTTATATGCATTTAAAAAATTCATTTCAAAATTTCTTTTAATGCCAAATTTACTTTGTGTATTTAAAGTAATATTTCTAAGTGTATAACTTACAGAAATTCAACAAATATTTGCTTACTACTTATTCAAAGGGCTTGTGTTAGGGAGGTAAAATTATGAAAAGGAAACAGTAGTTGTGACATCTTGGGCATCTTACTTAATTATTCTACTCTGACCTATAGAAGAAGGAAGCTGAGACAGCTCTTTATAAGATAGTTTACAAGGCAAAAGTTTCCTAAGTAATAAAATTCTGTCTGCATTATTGAGCATATATATTTCTAAGTATGATGAAGATCACTATGAACTGGCCATGACTTGAAGGCACCTAACAACAGCAAAAAGCTGACCTAGCCCAAGAGCAAAAGAGGCTTTTTACTTGATCCTAACACACTCTCACCTTTCTTTGATTACAGCCTCTGAGGAAGTCATGCTCTGTGGTATAATGAGGAGAAATGAGCAGAGCTTGAGCAGAATTCTTCCAGGTTCTTTTGTCCCAATACTGCAATTGCAAATAGTAGTCATTTTTCAGTGCCTCTAAGATTGAAAAGTTAATGCACTACCACAGCATGCTGTACTCTTTAGTTTTACATTCTTCATAGCCACATGATTCTGAGAGGCTAGGGACTGTATTTCTCTTGAGGAATAAGCAAAAATAAAAATACCAAAATTTGAGAAGAAAATAAAGTAGCATTGCATAGTGTTCTTATTTCTTGTCTGAATTTGAAGTCAAAATTAATTCTTTCTATTGACTATTTTTACCAGCTAGGTAATATCTTGCCTACAATACCTCCCTGGTGTCCAATCTTGTCAGATCTTGGAAGCTAAACAGGGTTGGGACTGGTTAGTCCTTGGATGGGAGACTGCCTGGGAACACTGAGTGCTATAGGCTTGGGAGAAGGCCCTGGCAGTCCACTCCTGAAACAATCAGTCTTGAAAGCCCTATGAATAGCAGAGATGTACTGACATAGTGTTGGGCATGGCACAATGTCAGGTAATGTTTACTTCTGTTGTACATAGGGTCCCTATGAGTCAGACCAGACTCAACAACAAGAGGTAATATCTTCTCTGTTTTCTAGGAGAAAATGTTTATTTTAAGCACAATTTTCATGTAATAGGTAGTCCTCTATAATTTCTGCAGCTTATCAAAAACAATGTTGCTGGAAAAAAGATAAATGAATAAATGAATGGCAATATACAACCACTGCTTGCATTGTCTAGAATGCCATCTTCCTCTTTGTCTCTTGACAAAGTGACTCTTTCTCCAGAGTTCTGTCCCAAAGACTTCACCCAGAGTGGCTGATAATTTTTTTGTATTTCAAAATGTACTTTGGTGTACTTACCTTTAGGGTTTCAATAATATTGTGTTTAGATATTTTATTAACTATTTTAATTTTTGATTTCCTTATCTGTCTCCTATATTTCTCTGAATTTGCAGGAGAATTTGGTGCCATGAATAGAGTAAGAGAGTTAGTGACCATGAATACACAGTAAAGGAATTGCTCTGGGAAGGAACTAGTACAGATGGTTATGTCAAGAATGAGGAGAGAGAAAGAGAAAGAGAGAGAGAAGGGAAAAAGAAAATTTCAGAAGAGTGATAGAGAATGTGGGAAGAGTTTATATTAGAATGTGTGAAGTCAATTGGGTGAAATATCCATTTTCAGCAAGTTAACAAATAAAAATTTGTAATTACAAAATATGTGCTTATTACGATTGGTAAAACAATGCAAAGACACCTTAAGAAGATAATTTTTCTTCATTCCATCTATTCTCAGTTTTCCCAAATTAACATTATATGCATGTTGGAGGTTAAACTTCTAGGACTTTCTCAGTGTTCATGCAAACTTTTATACATATACAGGATCTTGTTTGTTAGCTGTTTTGCAAAAATTTTATCACACTATACCCATTCATAGGCAAGTTAACAATGCACCTTGGATACCCCTGAAGGTGGCTAGATACCGATCTAAGCCTTTTCTTTTCTCTTCTCTTTCTTTTCCCTCTTCCTTTTGCTTTTTTTTTTAAGAGCTACAACCATAGAATGGGTACTCCATAATCTATTTAACTATTTCTATATTAGTGACATTGCCTGCAGCCATACCACTGTGACCTCAGATCCCATCAGATCTCAGAAGTTAAGCAGAGACAGGCCTGGTTAGTACCTGGATGGGAGACTGCCTGGGAATACCAGGTGCTGTAGGCTTGAGAGAAGGACCCAGGAACCCACTCCCAAAAAACAATCAGCCATCAAAATCCCTATGAATAGCAGAGAGGCACTAATGACACTATTGCCTGTTGTATGTAGGGTTGCTATGAGTCATCAGACACCAACTCGATGGCACCTAACAACAACATCAACATATCAATGACATTAATTTGTTGCCAGGGATTTTTTATTTCCCTTTTTATTTTCACAAAAATTGTTGTTATAATCATCTTTATATTTACTATTATGCACTGGTGATTTTCTTTCTGTAGTGTAGATTCTCCCAGGTGTACTTGGTTGGTCAAAAGAAACACATATTTTGAATGTTTATGATAATCACCAGAACTCTTGATATTAGCTTACTATGAGAAGCTTGAGCAACTAATAGTCCCAGCAATAAAAGACAAGAGTGCCCATTTCCCCCATGTCTTCATCAATTCTGAATGTCATAGATGTTCTAATTTTGCTGACATAGGTGAAAAATGCAACTTTAGTTTCCTTTTCTCTAACTAGCAGTAGTGAGGCTGAACATCTTTCCATGCTTATTGGCTGACTGGATTTCATCTTCTAAAAATTGCCTATTTAGAGATTTTGCCCATTTTTCTTCCTTTTTTCATTTTTTTCAAATTGGATGCTCTCTTTTAGATTATTATATGCAGTAGTCCTATCATATGCAAATGTTTTTCTTATTAATATTTTTAAATTTTTCTTTGTTTATAATGGATTTTCCATGTATGCTTTAATTTTATGAAATTAAAATATATCTCTCTTTTTAAATTTATGGCTTCAGACATAGGAAACTTTTCTCTGCCTTGTGGCTGTGAAAATATCTTAATTTTCCAATTTTTAAAAACTTCAAATATATTTTTGCGTTGAAGTTTTATCCATCTGGAATTAATTTTGGCATATGGTGAGAGGTAGATGATCTAGCTTATTTTCTTCCAGGCAGCCAATGATGCCAGGATCATTTATTAATAAACCAATTATTTTCCATTGAGCTAAAATGCCATTTTTGTGGATTTATTTCTGGACTCGATTTTGTTCCATAAGTCGGTTTGAACATTTTGTGTTAGTATCAGAGTCTTTTGATTATAGTAGCTTATAGTAAATATAAATATCTGGTAAGGTATGTATTCCCCTTATCATTCATCTTTGCTAATCATTTTCTTTTCTATCATGGACTTTTTTTGTCTTATAAGTCTAAAACAGTTTTATCCACTTCCCCTCAGAAACAATAACAAACTAATCAAACTGAAATTGTATTAGAATAATAAATTATTATGATTGAATTTTTGACAAAAGCATCCACACTTTATAAGTATTATTTGTCTATTTGTGCCTTTAGTAGAATATTTTTGTTTGCTTTCTTAAATGACTTTCTAACATTGGTTCTCCCCATTTATTTTTAAATTTAATTTTTATTCTGAAGCTACTATACACTAAAGTTATAAACATATAGGTTACTGAATTATCATAATGGTATCTGTCTTTTTAATATCTGTCATTCTAGTGGTTTTATACTAAAATAGTTTAATTTGTGATATTAGCTTGCATTTTCTTAATTTACTATTGAGATGGTGTAGTTTCGCCAACTGTATTGACCATTTAATTATCTTTGTTTCTGAAATGGCTGTTAAATTCTATAATATTGTCTCTCTAATATTGATTTGTGGTAGCTCTTTAGCATGTCCTTGAATTTTTTGTTGGGTAAAAATAGTGCAGGTATTTCCCTCAATCCTATAACATGCTAATCTACTTTTTAAAAAATTGAGGGCTTTCAATACAGGTTCTTAATTTTGTATAATTACTTTATCAATCTCTCTCTCTCTCTCTCTCTCTCTCTCTCTCTCTCTCTCTCTCTTTTAACCATTAGGGCTTTTTATATTCAGTTGAAACTCCTTCAAGGTCCTGAAGAGATAGGAAAAGATTTTCACCTAGGAACTTGGACATTTCACATTTAAATTCTCAAATTCACTCTATTTATGTCTATTTTTATGCAAGCTCTATGCTATATTGACAACTTTAGCTTTAGATAGTAAGTCTTGAAATCAGGTTTTGTAGGTTACAGTGATGACAATAGAATGTATACAGATAGATCATGAAATACTCTTGTTGGCCCTCTTGGGAATATATGTGATTTACCCCACTATCAGTTGAGTTTTGGACATTGTTACTGCCTCCAAAAACCTGAAATTTGTGGGAGGGCTTGTTCTGCTGGTAGCATTTAGTGCCTGAGTATAGATACTCATAGGCTCATTCCTTTTACTACAGTAAATAGCCCATCAGATTTTTGAATTGTGGAACTCGAAATCATATCTTAAAATATTTTTCAATATTTATTTATTTATTCTGCTTGTTGTTGTTCTTAGGTGCCGTCAAGTTGGTAACCAACTCATAGCGACCCTCATAGGGTTTTCAATGGCTGACTGTTTCGGGATTGCCTTGGGAGTGGATTGCCAGACCCTTCTCCTATTTTTTCGGTGCTGGGAATTGAACTCGGGACCTCAGAGACTGCAGTGCAGCACTTCACCAACTGAGCTAAATCCCAGCAGTAATCTTATTAGTAATTTTTAGTGTACAATTTAATGGGTCTCATTAGGACATTTGTATATATGCATGGGCTGGGGTTTAGCTCAGTAGGTAGAACACTGCTCCATACTCTCTGAGGATCTGATTTGATCCTCAGAACTGCAAAACTGGGAGAAGGAATGGCAGTCCACTCCAGAAGACATCCCAAAAAACAATCATCCATTTAAAACCCTGAGGGTCGCTATGAGTTGGACCCAACTCAAGAGTACCTATCAATAACAACAATAACAATACATGCATATCATTGTACGTTGCTCATGTTCATTCCCCATGATTCCCCTTTTCATCACCTCCCTCCCTACCAATGGTCTTCATTCTACTTGCATGTCTTGTTTGTGTGTCTGTCTGCCTATCTATCTATCTATCTATCTATCTATCTATCTATCTATCAATCCATCCACCTATCACTCTATCCATCCAGATTTTGCCTTAAGGGCAAAATATGTGATATTTTCTTTTGTTTCTCCCATTACCCTTTCTTCCTGCCCCCCTCCTCCTTCTTTTTTAGTCTGTTGTCTTTCCCTATATACGTGCCTTCTACTTTCATCACCTATATACTTTAATATTGAATATATTATTTCTTAATATTTAAATGAATTAGAGTTGTTATTGTGGAAAATGCACTGACTTTGCAATAACATCCTTCAGTAACACCCTCTAGAAATATTAAGCATTATTTTACCTATGAATCCTATATAAATATGAGTGTTCTCAATAATGACAGATAACATCAATGCAAGCTGCCTTGTGCACAGTTTCTTTCAGTTTGCACAGATTTGGTTGCCAAATTGCATTTTGAAGTCTAAATTTTTTTCTCTTTGTTGAACACTTAGTTATCAAAATCACTGTTGACATATGGGCTCTTGCCCAAGTTTTCTCAAATTAATATGGTTGCCTGTTAGTATTTTCTTTTGTTTCTCCTTCTGCTTCTTGACATTTATCGTTTCTTTCCAGGATCTCAAAGATCTAGACTGAAAGAGAAGAGGCACCTATATATAGCTCTCATATTACATCAAATTTCCCTGAAGTGAAGGAAAATGATTATCATATATTAGCTATTTCTTTATTTCTGTGTATTATCATTAGCCTGGCCTCTTAATTTTCATTAAGCTCATCCTGATTTCATTACAATTCTGATTATTTGCTTAATGAGCTTCCTTATACTGTATATGAAGATGATCTTCTGTGAATCTGCTGTTGGAATGGTCTCTCTACTTGAAACTGATTGCCATCCCACTGCTATGAGTGCCATCTATTGAGTCAGGAGGTCTGAGTTTTTGTCTGTATCCTGCTCCTAAAGAGTTATTTGACCTTGTACACCACACTTGTCCTCTCTGGGGTTTAGTTTCCTCATTTATTAGTTGAGGAGATTGGCTTCAATACTGCTTGAGATCCTTCAAAGCCTTAATATCTCAGGATTAGAAATTAATTAAAGTTCTTCATCAGAAATTCCAATTTCCAGATGCAATAGAAGACTATATATGGTTCTTTGATTTCTACTTTGTTCTGTATGGGTATTTCATACAAATAATATTGTTGTTAGGCACCATCGAGTTGGTATCTGACTCATAGGGACCCTACATACAATAGGTGAAACACTATTGTTAATGTTTCTTTGGTATTCACAGGGTTTTCAATGGTGGATTGATTTTTGGAGTGGGTTGCCAGGTCCTTCTTTCTCCCAAGTCTACAGTATCTTGTATTCCCAGTCAGTCTCCTATCCAAGTACTAACCAGACCCAACCCTACTTAGCTTCTGACATCTGACAGGATCATATGCCACAGTGCTACAGCTACAGGCTACAAACAATATTAATTAGGTTAAATAGTATAAGGTCAGTTCGTTTATAACAACCAACTTGAGAGATAACAAATGATATGTATGTTGTACAGTAAAGGAGAAAGAAATTTATGTAGTTATATTAAATCCCTGCTATTGTATTTATTGCCTACCTAGAGAAAAGAAACAAAAAATATTTTGCCATATTACCATTTTCCAGATGAGAATGTTTTACAGTATGCCTTCTGCAACTACTGAATGGGAAATCATTCTTTTGATTTCTGATATCTTTCAATAGCCTTCTGGTTCAAAAATCATTGTCTTGGAGCCACTAACACTTATATCCACTAGAAATCTTAATCTTGCATTTTAGGACTCTTTTGGAGTAAAACTTCTATAGGTTGAATTACTGAGTCATTTCTGGTGCTGCCAGTTTAGCAAGCAGAATTGTCTGTGATAGAAAAGAAAGTGTTTATAGTTTTCCAGTTTCTCACCTTTAGATAAGAAAACTTCAAATGAAATTTTCCATGGGAGCTTGGATTCCTAATACAGAATGCCACAACTGTTGTTGTTGTTGTTGTTGTTGTTGTTGTTAGGTGCCGTCGAGTTGAGTCCGACTCATAGCGACCCTATGTACAGCAGATCGAAATACTTCCCAATTCTGTGCCAGGCAAACGATCTTATTTATGTTTAAGCCCATTGTTGCAGACACTGTGTCAATCCATCTGGTGGAGGGTTTTCCTCTTTTGCATTGACCTGCCACTCTTCCAAACATGATGTCCTTCTCCAGGGATTGTTCTCTCCTGACTACATGTCCGAAATATGTAAGACACAGTCTGGCCATTCTTGCTTCCAAGGAGCACTCTGGTTGCACTTCTTCTACGACAGATCTCTTGGTTCTTTTGGCAGTCCATGGTATATTCAATAGATGTCTCCAGCACCACAATTCAAAAGCATCAATTCTTTTTCTGTCTCTCTTGTTCAATTTCACAACTAAGAATAGGAAATTCCACTTTCTTTGTAAGGTTGACACATTCCAGTATTTTTAACCTGCTTATATGACCCCTTGAGCCTCTTTCTATATGACAAATTTTCTATATTCAATATTAATGAAAGAGAACACTTTAGTAGACAGTGTTCACTTAGTATTAATAACTGTCATTATTCATCCTCACCAAGTTCCAGGTAACATACTATGTGCTTGACAACACCCAACATCATTTAATGCTTACAACAATCATAATAATATTGGAATTTGAGAGACAAGGATGATAACCTCAGCAATGGTAGTTTGTCTGAGGCTACACAGTAAGATATAGAGATGAAGGATGATCTCAGCTCTGTCCCTGAAACTTTACTCTTCCACTGGGCTTTACAAAGACTTTACTCTTCCCCTGGGCTTTAGGAATGGTGTAGGACAGGGCACAGTGACTATTTAAATATGTTCAGTTTGATGATAAAATATCCTTTATGCTTATCAGATTGGTTATAAATTATATAATGAGATCATGGTTTTATCCATCAAATTTAACTTAGTCATTTTCATTTTTCCACCAATATTATACTCTATTCGATTTATTTACATTGTACTTTTACTTACACTTACTAGTCCCACAGCCTGCAACTATGGCTACACTCACTATTACCAACTGGTTTTGACCTACACAATATGGCCTTTAAATGAGCTAATTTTTACTTCCAGCTATGGACTTTTTAAAATCAAAATTTAGCCTCTGATCCTTGATCAGAGTTACAGAATCTTAAGAAGAAACTTTGAGATTATATGAGTGTAAATTCTAACTTCTAAGAAGAGGAATATAAGGCCTATATATTGACTACATTTATGCAGTTAGAAAAGTTTTTCAGTTGCTGAGACTGCTGAAAGAAAAAAAGAATGGTCCTGTTATTGTGGTTAGGTCTAGCCAATGATATATAATATAATTAAGTATTCATTGAGGATTTTTATAAGGTAAAATCTAAGTTGAAATTTTGTTGAAATACTTAAAACAATGTATAAAAAATATTGTAGCTTAGTATGAAAGAAGATTAAATAGTGAGATCAAGTTAACTACTCATCATGTGCATATTGAGGCTCTTTGTAGATGAGTAGAAAGAGGTTAAAAAAGTGACAGCAGGTTTCAGCTAACTGTGACTTCCGCTTCTGGTAATAGGTGGTAATAAGATAATTCAGTGCAACCCTACTACTGAGAATATCTAGAGAAGCTGGGGAAAAATTAAAATATCTATTTGAAAACATTGGTGAACTAACAGGGTAGTCAAGAATTATGGAGTCAAGATATGGAAGAAGAAATTGTCCAGATGGGTAATAAGTTCAGTACTTGGGTCAGTTTTTCTTGCAAGGATTATCTGCTGATTATGAAAGAAGTAACAGAGACACTGAGATCATGGCAATAATTTTCTCAGCTCCATTGGACCAATGAGAAAAAGGTGGATCCAAAGGTATGGGTGAACTAGAAGTACACTGAATGTGTATTCATATCCAGAATAGAAAAAGAATTCCTATAGGTGTATACAATAAAGACAGACCATGAAGCAGAAGGCAAAAGATATGAAGAGTTACTTCACAAAAGATGTCCAAAGTGAGTAACAATTACACAAATGCCAGCAAAGGGTATTATCTAGAAGATTGAGAATACCAGGTACTGGTGAAGGTGGAGAGGGAATGGAACTCACATATGGCCAGTGAAACTTTAAATTGACACAACAAAATTTGGGGTACAATTTGGCATTATTTTTCAAAGTTGAAGTTATTTACCTCCATCACAAATGCATGTGCCTATACCAAGAGAGAGGCACAAGAATATTTATGCTAATGTTATTTGTTACTTCAAATTTTTGTATACTTTCTACTCTCTTTTTCTTCTAGGGTTCCAGTTATGTATAAGTTATACCTTTTTATATTGTCTTACAGTTCCTGGATATTCTGTTTTCACTTCTGTTTTTAAATCCTGTGGATTTACCTTAATGTTTGCCAGTTCCTTCACTGGCCATGTCCGGTGGTCGATGAAGCCAATTGTAATCATTCTTTATTTTATTTATAGTGTTTTTGAGTTTTAGCATTTTCTTGTGATTCTTTCTTACAGTTTCCATACCTATGCTTATGGTAACCATTTTTTTACTTGTATGTTGTCTGCTTTTTCTACTAGAGTCATTAACATATAATTATTTTTAAATTTCCTATCTGACAGTTTCAATATCTGTGTTATACCTAAATCTTGTTCTGATAATTGCTTTGTCTCTTCAGATTGTTTCTCTTGCCTTTTTGTATGTCTTGTATTTTTTTTTTTTTTTTTTGCTAAAAGCTGGACATACTGTATCAGGTGATAATAATTGGGGTGAATAGGCTCTTTGTGTGAGCATTTATGTTAATCTATCAAGGAGTTGGGCTATGTTTAATGTTTTCTGTGGCTATAGGTGCTAGAGGTTTTAAGTTTCTATGTCATTTTGATTTCTTCTCTTTGGCCACACCTATTTACTCTTCCTCAAAAAGGAGCTGTGTCTTGCAGCTTTTTCAACTATCATTCACCATTATTATGCTACAGTACTGTTGATGTGGTGGTAAAATGTAGGGAGAAGGAAGCATTTTATAATCTTCCAATTAAATCTCAGATTTTTTGTGGGCCTATGTCTTAGGCATGTGTACTTTACAAGTGTTTGTGCAATGGTATAGCACTTCCTTTGTTAACCTCTTTGTTCTTTGCCTAGATGTAGCATTCTCAATCTACTTCAAAGCTCTGCTCTTTGTTGATTCTCCACCTCCCTCTAGGCTGGTGCGACCAGAAAGCTGTAGAGAGATTGAGTGGGGAGGCATTCCTTCCCTCCAGTGGGGAGAAGCCTCTGGCAATGCTCTCTCCATCCTCACGGGAATATACCTTTGTTGTTGTTAAGACTTTCAGTGATTTTACGATGATTACTTTTTCCCTCTTCCCTACCAGAGTACCAAGGTATCTTTCTTAGATCTTCATCATGAGAATCTTAAGGGATTCTTGGAGAAACCTTTAAAAGCTCTATGAAGTTCTTATTCCCAGGCTAATTCACACTCATTTTCTACCAATGTGTCAAAATTAAAGCTGAATGTTGGTTTATGGCTCTAGTAGGCTCTAGTGTGGCTGTATTCCAGGTAAGCAGATCTCAGCTGTGCCTTTTGGATGTTCCTGTTTCTCCAGATTTTGAGGTGGGATCTTGCTCTGTAAGTTCAATTTTCTGATGGGGTCAAGAAAAGTTGCTGATTTCTAGTGTGGCCATATTTTCCTTTCCTTTCTTTTCCTTTCCTCTCCTCTCCTCTCCACTCCTTTCCTCTCCTCTCCTCTCCTTCCTTCCTTCCTTCCTTCCTTCCTTCCTTCCTTCCTTCCTTGCTTGCTTGCTTGCTTGCTTGCTTGCTTGCTTTCCTTCCTTTCTTCCTTCCTTCTTTTCCTTTCCCTTTCCTTTTCCCTTCTTCCTTGCTTCCTTCTGGACAGTACAGAGGGTTGAACTCAGGGCCTCAAATATGCTAGGGAAATACTCTAACACAAAGCTACACTCCAGCCAATTTTTTATTTTGAGACAAGATCTGGCTAAATTGTACAAGCTATCTCTGGCTTTGAACTCATGATCCTCCTGCCTTAGCCTCCTGAGTTTCTGGGGTTACAGATGTCTGCCACCATGCCCAGCTCATATATTTCTTGCCTAAAGCTTAGAGTAACAACTTACAAGTTCTTCAAGTGTTGGATCTGAAGCCAGAGCTCCCTATATTATTTGTAATATTAAATCCAAATGTCATTCAGAATAGATTAAATAACTACAGTGTAATGATATGCAAAAATAAAAAAGAACACATAAGTTACTGTGTTCACAATCATAATATTGAGCAATAAAAACAACAAAGAGAAAAATCACAAAAGGAAAACTCTGGAATAGTATTAAAACTATGGATAGCATTTACTATTAAGAAGGAGAAAGAAAGTAGTTATTTGGGGACACCATGAAAATTATTTTCTGTTTTTTGACATTAATAGTGATTATAGAAGTGTTTGCTTTGTGGTATTTGGGACACAACTTTCTGTTAGTGTTATATTCATGAAGAAGAATATTTGAAAGGAGTTGCTGCCATACTATGGGTCATGTATATTTCTTAAGGGCTAGAGCTTAGCACAGTTGGTAGACTGCAGCTCTGTGCATTCTGAGGCCCTGAGTTTGATCCCCAGCACTGTGAAAATAGGAGAAGGATGTGGCAATCTACTCCCAAAGTAATCCCCAAACAATCAACCATTGACAATCCTGTGAGGGTTGCTATGAGTTAGACCCAACTCAAAGGCACCTAACAACATATTTTCTAAAATAGTTGGAGGCCATTAGAGTCTTTCTTATCACATTAAGTTTGGTTAAATACTTTGAACTTACTCACAGATAGTTTGATTTTTACATGTAATGTTGAAATCCACCTTAAAAATTAACATGCTTCTATTAAGATGACAAGCTTTGGTGACTTTTTTCTGGTTTGAGAGTTAATAATTTGAGTTGCAACTATATAATAAAGCTGCAATACATGAATACTAATACATAAGAAGAGTTAAGTAAAGTACCTCATCACCTTATGTGATGGGAAGTGCTTATAAGGACACTGTCTCTTTACTACCTTTGTAGGGCCTCATTGTTCATAATCTTTTGTTGAGAGCTCTGGAGGGTTAAGAGCATCTCCAATTATACTCTCAGATGCAGAATCCATCACTTCCTCTTCTGGTTATGTCATCAGTCTATTGTTTCAGCTTCTGTTCATCTCTGCCTTTTCAATCTTCTTTAATTCTTTACTTCCTTTGTTTATCTTTCTTCACCTATGGCTTCTGTTCAATCATGATTTCTATATCATGACTGTCACTTTTTACCTGGATGATTCCCCCAGGTTCTGCTTTGCCTGCAGTTTGTTTCACATTCTGAGTCCTGGGAAGACTGATTCAGATTCCCTGGTGGTGCACCAGTATGGACCAGTAATATTGGGAACACTTCTCCTACCTGATGACTGCAGAAGCTGTTGATTTTCTTCCCATCTAGCCTATGGAGGAAGGCTACTGGGTGGGGGTGGATCCCTGGGCCCTGAGCCCACAGTAATTACTGATCATGAATGAATAATGTGACTCTCATAAAGTATGATGCATGGGAAAATGTTTAGTAGAGAAGGGAGAGAGGACAGTGTTGTTAAGTACTTGGGAAGATGTATGAAGAAGCATAATCTGTATTTAGACAGGGGATAGTAGGATAGTCTGGAGATGAGATGAACCCCAGAAGTCCTAGTTTTCTTGGAAAAAGTCTGGCAGCTGCTGAGAGCTAAGGAGCAATGCAAGAATTTGCTGTGCTATTAATGGACACCTGAAGCCACCCTTGAGCCTTGCTCAGGGCTGATTCTTGATAGCACCAGAATAACATATAAACAGGAGTTGTCACTAGATGCAATGGATATAGGCAGAGGAGAATTTTTTAAATTGGAAACTTCTTGCCTTTTATATTACTACTCCTAAAAATAGAGGATTGACACAGATTAAGTGTAGCTGCCAACATCCAGCCTGGTGTTTAGAGAAAAATTCAGGGGTCAGTATGGGAACTTGAGTGCCAGCTAGGGAGGTAAAGCAACTCTGACACAAAAACTAGGCACACACAGTAGAGCTCAAATGTAAGTGTGTAGTTCAAGAACATAGAGATCCTCAAGGGCTCACTTGAGACAAACTGGGTGATATCCACCTTACATCAGATTAAGGCCAGGGTAAGGCTCTGAGACATGGCAAGGCTGGTTTACCACCTGCAAGATTGCAGCTGCTTAGAAATCTTCAAGACTCTGTGGGCAGGAACTTGGACATGTGGGGGCTAACTTAATGTGGTTAAACCCGGAAATCCTGCATCAGTGCAGGATCCTTAAACTGAATCTGATGCTCATATTCTCAGCTTTTCAGGGGCATATTTAGGACTGCAAAAGGACTGCACATATGGCTATTTCCTTAGATCCTTCATCTTATTTCTAAATCAGTGTTTTCAAAGGATTTGGTGTATTTTCTTCAGTTACCTAGTAAGAAGAATATAGTGAAACTGCCTAAATAGGAAGTAAATATATACATTCTATTGTGAAATGTGAGGTGAAGTTTAGCTCAGTTGATAGAGTGCTTGTTCTGTACCCTCTGAGGTGCTGGGTTCAATCCCCAGCACTACAAAAATGGGAGAAGGACCTGGCAGCCCACTCAACAAACAATTCTGAAGCAATCAGCCATTGAAAACCCTGTGAATAACAGAGAAGCACTGACATAGTGTGGGAAATTGCACAGTGTTGGGGAATGTTTCATTCTGTTGTATACTTGGTTGCTAAGAGTCGGACCCAACTCAGCCACACCTAACAACAACATTGCAAAATGGAATTTGGCTTTTTATTTATACTCAGTTTAAAATTGTTGTTGTTGTTGTTAGGTGCCGTCGAGTTGGTTTCCGACTCATAGCGACCCTCTGTACAACAGGGGACACACGATTGTCAGTGCTTCTCTGCTGTTCATAGGGTTTTCAATGGCAGATTGATTTTTGGGAGGGGGTTGTCAGATCCTTCTCCCAAGCCTACAGCTTCTGGTGTTCCCAGGTGGTCTCCCATCCAGGTACTAACCAGGCCCGACCCTGCTTAGCTTCCGAGATTGACGGGATAGGATGCCACAGGGCTACCGCTGCAGGCCAGTTTAAAATTATGCTTCAGTAACTCATACAGTAAACATGATATGACATAAATAACCTGTTAAGTGGAGCTCAGCTTCTGTAATTCTTCCTTTTTGCCAGGGATCACTGGTCTACTCATCTCAGCAAGCCTGGTCCCAGTGCCTGGGCAGAGCATGACCAAGGCTAAGTTAGGTTTAAGGGCAGCTGGATGAGCAACAGCAATGACTGTTGCTGCTTAGCTGTCCCTGTTCTTAGCCAACCCCAGGAGGCAGGTTTAATCCCTGAGTTAGCTCCATTCAGCTGCAGTTATCCAATCCTAGTTGCTCTGTACTTTTCCTAGGAGTGCTTTCTGGTCAGACTATGGTGACTGAACTTTATTATGAGTTATCCTTAGTACATAGTATCTGTAGATATCCAACAACCAGCCTTTATCACTTTGTCTAAATATTTGCATTTTTATCTAAACCCATTACCACTGTAGAGGTATGAGAGGTCTAAGCAAGCATCTAATCTATTCTCCCCATTTTGGAGTATGAAATGGACCTGAACAGATTAAATATTCAGTTAAAATCATATCCAGGAAGAGTTGAGACTAGAATTATATCAAACCAAACTCCTGGTCTTCTTCTATTCTTGTTCTTCAGTAATACCATAATTATTTGATATTCTTACTAGCATGTCAGTTCAAGGATTGAGGACCTGTCTCTGTTTCATCTAAGGCTATGTGTCTCACAGTAGATAACATATTGATATCATTGATGAGAAAGCTCACTGATGGGCATCTTAATCATTCAAGATCATGATGATTATATTTGTCTTCATTTACAATGAGAATTAATGTCCGTTACATAAATTATCCTTACTTTTACTATCTTAGGAACTGCCCAAATTTTAGCTTCTTTGAAGGAAAATAGTGACAACCCTGTAATAAAATTTCATACAGATGAGTTTGACAGAAGAATAGCAATAGCCAAAATATGTCTCTTTAAATATAGCAGGGTCACCAAAAACATTACATATCAATTTTATCACCTTCATTTGTTTGAGAACAAAGGTATATTTCAACTAGAAGGGCTAATTAACATAAATACTAGAGATTAGATAATGGGACAGACTTTTTATGTTTATATATTGACATAGATACATGATATATTTTGACCTAATATTTACTGATGAATATAGTTCACAACAATGTACATACCCCCACATGTCTGTCAGTGGCTATATAAGAGATTACATATGATCAGGAACCAATGGTACTGAAGGAAGTAGTGGGAGCTTCCTTGGAGGAAATGGCAAAACACAAGGCTCCAGGAATTGATGGTATACCAACTGAGATGTATCAAGAAACAGATGAAGCACTGGAGATGCTATCTTATTTATGACAAGAGATTTGGAAAAGATGTACATGGCCAACTGACTAGAAGAGATCCATATTTGTGCCTATTCCAAAGAAAAGGGATCTAAACAAATGTGGAAACTATTGAACGGTATTGATATCACATGCAAGCAAAACTTTGCTAAAGATCATTCATAAGTGACCGCAGGAGTATATAGACAGGGAAGTGCTAGAAAGTCAAGCCAGATTCAGAAGAGGGTATAGAAACAGGGACATCATTGCTGATGTCAGATGATGTTAGCTTAAAGCAGAGAATACCAGAAAGTTGTCTATGTTTTCTCAACTATGCAGAGGCATATGACTATGTGGGTCATAACAGATTATGGATAACACTGCAAAGAATGGGAATACAAAAGCACTTAATTTTACTCATTAGGAGTCTGTGCATGGACCAGGCAGCAGTCGTTCAAACAGAACAAGGAAAAATTACCTGGTTTAAAGTCAAGAAAGCTGTGTGTCAGGGCTATATACCTCTTCAATCTCTGTGCTGAGCAAACAATCTGAGAAATTGGACTCAATGAAGAAGAGCACAGCATCAAGATTGGAGGAAGACACATTAGCAACCTGTGTTATGCAGATGGCACAACTCTGCTTGCTAAAAGTGTAGAGGATTTGAAAGATTTACTGAAGAAGATAAAAGAACATAGCTTTCAGTATGGATTGTATCTCTACATTAAGAAAACAAAAGACCTTGCAACTGGGTCAGTAAGCAACTTCATGACAAAGGGGGAAAAGTTTGAAGTTGTTCAAGGTTTTTCTTTACTTAGTTCTACAATCAACACCATGGAAGCAGCAGTCAAGAAATCAAAAGATGCACTGCATTGGGAGAAGCTGTTGCAAAAGACTTCTTTAAAGTGTTGAAAAGTAAAGATGTCATATTGAAGACGAAGGGAAACCTGACTCATGCCATGGTATTTTCAGTCGCATCATATGCTTGTGAAAGCTTAACATTGAACAAGGAAAGCAGGAAAAGAATTGATGCTTTGGAATTATGGTGCTGGAGACATCTATGGAATATATATTATGGCCTGCCAACAGAACCAACAGATCTGTCTTAGAAGAAGTGCAACCAGAGTGCTCCTTGGAAACAAGAATGGCTAGACTTCATCTTATATATTTTGGACATGTCATCAGGTGGGAACAATCCCTGGAGAATGACATCATATTTAAGAGAGTGGCAGGTCAATGGAAAAAAAGGAAAACTCAACTAGATGGATTGACACAGTATCTGTAACAATGGACTTAAATATAAATAAGATCGTGTACCTGACACAGAATCGGGGAGTGTTTCTGTGATACATAGGGTTGCTGTGAGTGGGACCCGCCTTAACGGGAACTAACAACAAATAAATCAGTAATGTAAAATATATTATACTTTGCTATAGCCTAATAGTGAGACCTATTACTAAATTTATTCAGAAATTTAGATTTGTCATACTTCAGATTGCTGGTGTTCATTGATTAGAAAAGTTATTTCCTGGCTATCATTGCTTAAGATAAAAAAGCATTAATGTTGATATGCATACTGATTTAAAGGAATTTTAGTTACCTGTGTATGCACCGAATTATCTTCTGGTTAATCATTAGTGTCTGTTCTGCATCAAGGAACAGAGTTTCAATCAACAGTTCCCTTTTGCCTCTGAGCTTTTAAAAATGTCTACTATGGTACCACAGCTTTCTAAAAGAAATATACTGAACAATTGTTCAATGTCCTTTACAGAATTTGGCAACATATATTCAAATGTTAAAGTATGTATTTATAAGATTTCTACTGACTCATCAGTTGGGTTATAGAATGAAAGGCAGAGAAGAAAACTGAAATAAGCAGTAATAAACAAATAATAGCATGATGGGGAAAATTGGGATAGGAGAGAAATGAGGGGGGATAAAGAGGGAGAAACATACTGTATCTCATAAATATGTACAATTACTGTTAAACATGAATCAAAATTTTTGTGTAAAGTGTTTAAAGAGATGGAAATGCCAACAATCCTAATTTGATAATTGCACACTCTACCTGTGAACTGAATTATCACTTTGTACACCATAAATGTTGTTGTTAGGTGACTTTGAGTTGGGCCCAACTCATAGCAACCCTATATACAACAGAAGGAAACACTCCCTGACACTGGGCCATGCCTGGTACTACTTCCAGTGCTTTTCTGCTATTCACAGGGTTTTGAATGACTGATCCTTTAGGTATTGCTTTGGGAGTGGATTGCCATGTCCTTCTCCCATTTTTTGTGGTGCTTGGAATCAAACCCAGGGCCTTAGAGAGCACAGAGTGGCAATCTACCAACTGAGCCAAACCCCAGCTCCATCCAATAAACATGTACAATTAAAATACTAAAATAAAATTTTTTTTAAAAGTATCATCATGGACCAACCTTGGCATCCAATATAGAGTAGAATATAACTTATCAAGTGTCCTTCTAGTGTCTATAGCTACAGAGTTCAGAGTCATAGTATTGCAGAGCATGGAGGAGACCATGACACAAACATGTCAGGGATTTGGGTAACTAGTGAGCAGTCATTAGGAGAGACAACTGCCCCCACCCTCACCCCCAACCATGAAACCTCTCCAACTGGCAAGTTCGACAGTGATGCTAGGCCGCTGTTGTTGTTAGGTGCCGTCGAGTCGGTATCCGACTCATAGCGACCCTCATAGGGTTTTCAATGGCTGAGTGCTTCGGGATTGCCTTGGGAGTGGATTGCCAGGCCCTTCTCCCATTTTTGCAGTGCTGGGAATTGAACTCGGGGCCTCAGAGACTGCAGCGCAGTGCTCTACCCACTGAGCTAAATCGCAGCCCTGATGCTAGGCAGGAGATTTCTTTTTCCTGTTGTTCAATATAATCTATATCAATGCTATTTTAAAAAATTTCCTGGAATCTTCATAATCAACTATATCATTTTTAAAAATAGTGGGCTGTTATATACAAAAAGCAAAAGTAAATAAGTCATTTTTTCCCGGGTGGGGTAGCCACACCTGTAATCCTAGCAACTCACAGGCAGTGCCAGGAGGGTCTTGAGCTCCAGGCCAGAGGAAGTCTGTGTAACTTAGGGAAACCTTGCCTCAGAAAGATAAAAAAGTAGGTTGTGGGTACATCCCAGTGGTAGAGCACTTGCAAAGTATGTGTGAGGCCTGGGGTTAAATCCCCAAGTACAACAAAAAAAGAAAAAAGGAAAGATGGAAGAAAGGAAAGGAGGGAGGGAGAGAAGAAGGAAGGAAGGAGGAAAGAAAAACATTTTCCAATGAGCTTGCATTTGGTTTGGAAACTTTTGGAGAATATATACATAAGAAATGAATAAAGTAGTTATGGGAGACTGGGGAATAAAATACATGAGACAAGGATGGGATTAAGATATTTTTCTATACATTTTTTATCTTCTTTGATTTGAATCAAATGGATATATTGCCACTCAGAAACAAATAACAATAATAATTTTTGTAAAGTCATTGTTTAAAAAATTGTGACATATTAGGGGAAGAATAACTGTTGAAATGTGCCCATCCTCAGTGACACAGTCCCAATACCTTTCTTTTCTCCTTTGTCACAGCTGTCCAAGCTTGTGCAGAAGATGTGGACAGAGACTCTATAACCTGACAAAGCCCCCTCACTTCTCAGCTATGTCATTTTAAAATCAATTTATCAATAGGATTGAGCTTCGACAGTCCCTTAGAAGGTAGATGTCCCTTTCCGGGCTGTGGCCAGTATACACAGCCAGGGGCAGGTCTGTTCCCATTATAAGACTATGCAGGTTGAACCTGCAGTTACTTTTGGCCAGGGAGGTGGGGAGCAGCATTTTCTTCAGGCCATGCAGGGTTTGGCTATTATGTGCAACATAATGTCTGTGAAATAAACCTGAAGCATAAACATTTTTGGAAAATAATCTGTAACTACATAATGGGCCATAAAAGAACACGGATTTCTTTCTAAGGAGGACAAATGACTTAAAGTTTCCTTTTTTTAGTCCAGTAATTAGGTTGCCCATATAAGAAATTTTTCAGTTAATTTACAAATTTAGCAGAGTTATAAAGTGGCATAGAATGTCAAGTTATAAATTAAGTTCAACTGTTCTAGATGGAAAGAGAAATCTCTGGACTGAAAATTATCTATCTAAAGGAAATCACACGCCTGAGCAGCTTTCAGGGCCCTGGTTTTGCTCACTCTTGACAGAACCATTTCACATTGTTTTCCTAGTGTGGGAAGCCATCCTTCTTTCCAATAAGGTAAATGTTCACTTCTGCTCCTTATGGTTGACCTCTTTTTAATGCACCACTCGGATTACATTTGTAGGCAGTTTCCCACTACTTAGTACATTGCTAATATCTAATTATTCCACATTTATTAGTTTTGCTTCCCAAGTTCAACTCTTGTCCTTGAAAACAAGGACTCAAACCTTACATGTTTTCTATTTCTCTACATCAGGGGATCTCAAACAGCAGATTCATTTACTACTTCTTTATATGTTCAAAATTTGACACAAATATTTAGAAATCTTCAAGTGTTCTTTAATAAAGGGAGCCCACAGGGGCATTAAGTTAGGATACTGGTGGAGCATGACATAGGTAAATTGGCAAACCACAACTTTATAGGACTTAGCACACCTGTTTGAGTGTGTGTTGGAATGAGATGGTTGGTTGGTGACTTGCTTGTGAAAATACTGATTGTTTTACTTTCCAAATATAACTCATTAATTGGATGGCTAAAATAAAAAATATCTTTTGCTACTATCTTAGTTGCATTTGCTTTGAAATGAAGGAAAAAGAAAAGATACAAAAAATTGCAGCCAAACCTACTTGAAAGACTTTATAAAGCAGTTCAAAATATTCTATGATGCTAAATAGAATAATTAATAACAGGTGGCAGCTAAGCTCTACCAGCTGTAATCGTAAAGACAAAGAGAACTTTCACAGTTAAGGTTAGGGTCTTGACTATATTTAAGATGTGAATAGAAGTTTTATAAGGCTATGGAATAAGACAACAATGGAATAGTGTATCAGCAGAGGGATACAAAATACTGAGAAAACTAAAAATTATAGTCATCTTTTAAGTTAAAAAATCCTACCTTAGATTTCTTATAATAAATCTTTATTTCCCACTTATTCATAAATGAGGATTTACATAATTAAAGTGAAAAACCATTTTCTTTACTAATTATGAGATGATTGATGGCCAGAGTTAAGGCAAAACTTGGGGGAAGCATAATTTGTTCTTACTTAAAGTAATGGCATGTGTTGTTTAGATAAGTTGCTCCTTAATATTTCTTTGGAAAGAATGAATTACTTTATAAATTTAACACAACATTACTTCTTAAAACCATACTAAGATATGAAGTTAAAGATTAGACATGATTGATACTTGATTTCCCAAGTTCCATAATCACAGAATTGGAAAAAATAAAAAATGTACTTTCAGTGCCTCAGACATTAGCTAGGTATTGACCCTATGTTTTAAAACAATCAGGGTAGGTGTAATAGTCGGGGTTTTCTAGAGGATCCGAGTCAATGGAACATCCATACAAGAGAGGATTTATTAGTTGGACTTATTTGATCAGAGGCTGGATGGTCCCATAATAGCCATCTGCAGGAGAGCCTGAGAAACCAGCAGCTGTTGCTTCTAAGAAATTGGAAGCCTCAGCACAGGAGGGACCAATGATCCAGTCCCAATGTGAGGCTGAAGGCCTATAAGCTCCCGGGAGAGTCATTGCTGTTCAAAGGCTGAAAAATGTGGAGTATGCTGTCCAGGATAGATGGCAGCCACTAAAAGTGCACCACTCAAGAAGAATTGAGCTTGTACACATGTCTGTGAGCTTCCCCCTTCTTCAGCTTTCTGTTTTGTCTCAGGTCCCAGTTTGTTGGAAGGTGCTGCTTACATTCATTCAGAGTGGGTTTTCCTCCCTCATTTGCTGAACCACATGCCAATTGTTTTTGTGAACACTCCCACAGACATAAACATAGAAGTGTACTTTACCAATTTTTTAAGAGTCTTTCAGTCCAGTTAAGTTGACAACCAAAGTCAACCATTCCAGTAGGAGTGTCCATCTGACTTTGGTGAAGTGTTCTAGCATTTTACAAGAACTGTGATTTCCATGTTACATCTAAGTTGTAACTGGGCTGGGTTTTAGCTCAGTTGGTAGAGTGCTGCTTTGTGCTCTTTGAGGCCCTGGGTTTGATCCCCAGCACCAGAAAAATGAGAGAAGGACCCAGCAGCCCACTCCTGAAACAATCAGTTGTTGAAAACTCTATAAATAGCAGAAAAGCAATGACACAGTGTTGGGCATGGCACAGAGTTGGGGAGTGTTTCATTCTGTTGTACAAAGGGTAGCTATGAGTTGGATTCAACTAGACAGCATTGAACAGCAACAAGTTAAGTATCCATGAATTTGTTGTATTATTTTATTCTCCTATCCTTAGTATGGGGCTGGGATTTAGCTCAGTTGGTAGAGCGCTGCGCTGCAGTCTCTGAGGTCCCTAGTTCAATTCCCAGCACTGAGAAAATGGGAGAAGGACCTGGCAATCCACTCCCAAGGCAATCCCGAAGCACTCAGCCTTTGAAAACCCTATGAGGGTCGCTATGAGTTGGATACTGACTCAAGGGCACCTAACAACAACAACAACAACAATCCTTAGTATTGGGCTGAAATATAGCTCAGTTGGTGGAGTGCAGCTCTGCAGTCTCTGAGGTCCCAAATTCGATTCCCAGCACCACAAAAATGGGAGAAGGACATGGCAATCTACTCCCAAGGCAATCCCAAAACAATCAGCCATTGAAAACTCTATAAGAGTCACTATGAGTTGGACATGACTTGACAGCACCTAACAACAACAACAACAACCCTTAGTATTGGTGTAGGGGAAAATCAAAAGAAAAAGTGCCTTTACTCACCTTCCTACTAATTTGTGTCCTCTTTCTTCCTTCAGTTTATTGCCACTCTTTTTAAAATATTTACATATTGTACCATATATGTGTTCACTGGCTCCTTGAAATAATATTAAATAATAGCAGCAAACATTCACATATAGCTTGTGCCACAGAGTTGGAAGAAATAAAAAATATACCTCAGTGCATCAAATTTTCAATGTTAATGCACATGATCTTTATGTCAACTCTCTAAAGTAGACATTATCATTATTCTCAGTTTACAGATAAGGCATTAAGGTAGACAGGAAATAGTCTTCCCAAGGTGTCACAGGTAGCAAGGATGTACCAGGATGCAGACCATGGCAACCTGCCTCCCCAGTTAACTAGGCTGCTTTCTGCTCAATCTTTACTTACACTTTTCACTATATATCTAATGGCTTTTCTCAGTTATATTGCTTAGTATCTTGATATTTCTCCTTTTTAAATTCTCTCTCGGTGTCATGGCTTGAATATAAAGTGTCCCCCAAAGGTCATGTGCTTTAACATTGGGTCCCCAGCTAATGGTGCTATCCTGGGAGGGTATGGGACTTTGGGAGGTGGGTCTATCTTGGCAGCAGTGAGTCACTGGGGGCAGGCCTGTGGAAGGTTTTTGAGACAGAGCTTTGCTAAGTTACAGGCTACCCCTGGCCTTGAACTTGCTATCCTCCTGCCTCTGCCTTCTGGGTGACTGGGATTACAGGTGTGCGTCACCACGCCCAGCTCTGTCTTCATTATTCTAACTTATTTTCTTTCTCTCCTATCACTCCTTTAGCCTGCAGCGGTAGCCCTGCAGCATCCCATCCCGTCAGATCTCGGAAGCTAAGCAGGGTCGGGCCTGGTTAGTACCTGGATGGGAGACTGCCTGGGAACACCAGAAGCTGTAGGCTTGGGAGAAGGACCTGGCAACCCCCTCCCAAAAACCAATCTGCCATTGAAAACCCTATGAACAACAGAGAAGCATTGGCAATAGTGTTTCCCCTGTTGTACAGAGGGTCGCTATGAGTCGGATACCGACTCGACGGCACCTACCAACAACCAACAATCACTCCTTTGGAAATTGCTTAACTGTCATTGCTTTATTTAATGATTCTATCTATTGCTATCTCCAACCTCTGACTGCCTTATTTGTTACATTGCTCCCTCTTCTGAAATGTTTCCTAGGTACATTAAAGATAAAGGACCCCCAAGTTCATTACCTGATGGTGCCTTCCCCTCCCAAATCTGCCCCTCTGTCTGCATTTAAGTTCATTTAATGATACCATCTTCCTCCCTTCTACCCCGCTGAGACATTATTTGAGCTACACACAAAAATTTTTACCTTACTTTTTGAATATAGTTAGTCAAAAGGGTTCTAGACAAAAAGAACAGTTTGAGAAAAATGAGATACAAATGTTCTTGGCATGTTAAGGAATGGTGAATAGGTAGATGGTCAAGGGAAGAGAGGAATAAGCAAGAAAAGAAGGGATTAAAAGAAGCTGATGGAGTATAGGCTTTTGACGCTTCAAGGGAAGAGTTTTTTGAGGCCAAAGTGGGTCATTGGCTCCCTGGATCTTCACTGATGGCTTCTTGTCTTTAAGGCAATCTGATCTCGATAAATATGTTGATATGAGATATGATCTTCAATCTTCATTACTACAGCACTAGAACTTCAGCATTACTAGGACTTCTACAGACCAAGAAACGCAGAGATGGATTGACTGAGGTGAAATATTGTCACCTCAGTCATGGGAACAAGAAATAGAAATTAAGGCTGAGGGTGAGAGACAATCCTTTCCAATGTTTATGCTTCCCATTTAGGAAGCTACCCCAAGTACTAAGCTATTTGAGAATCCAATCCAGTCAGCAAAGTACCTGTGAACTTGGAGAGGGAGTGAGGATATGAAGTATCCTAGAAGTGAGGGGCCTGCAGCTATAGCCCCGTGGCATCTGATCCTGGCAGATCTCGGAAGCTAAGCAGGGTCAGGCCTGGTTAGTATTTGGATGGGAGACCACCCGGGAATACCACGAGCTGTAGGCTTGGGAGATAGACCTGGTAACCCACTCCCAAAAATCAATCCACCATTGAAAACCCTATTGACAGCAGAGAAGCACTGACAATAGTGTTTCGCCTGTTGTACGCAGAGTCACTATGAGCCAGATACCGAATCGACAGTACCTGACAACAGCAACAGAAGTGAGGGAGGGGGTTCTTCCCACCTTCTGCTCCCACGACTGATGAATTATTACCTCCCCTAATAGAGTCTGATAAACAACATTCACCTGTCCTGCACCATGCCAAGGATTACAGTTGTGACTTCTGTTCCATATCTTCATTCTGACCATCTCTTTTTATGCACACATTCTTAAGTAGGTTGTTGTCACTGGTAAACCAAAGGCAAAAAGGCAATACCCTAGATTATGGGAAACACTCTATCTCCTTCTATTGTAAGATCAAGTCTTTCCTCAATTTAGGGATGTGAGATTTAGACAAATATATGAAGTCACATAGGAAGTACTTTATCTTGAACAGAGAATCTGTATTTGTGAATTAGGGCATCAGGTTGGCGGTGGCAGGGGCCTCCATCGAGGGTGCTGGATGGATTTGGCTGGAGTCTCATTTAAAAGAGGGCAGGCTGAGAAGAACTGTTAAGTATCTGGGAACTGGAGGAGATGGAAGAGCCTCAGGGGATGCTCTGCTTTCTGTTTCCTTTTTTTTCACAAAATTGGAGCACAAAAGGTATCAACTAGCCAGGAAGGGAGAGATTTTCTTTTTTCCCTACCTGGCTGAGACAGGAGAGGGGAATGTCAGATAGTAGGGCAGATTCGAAAGCTTCCAGTGCTTTTCCACTTCATCTCATTGCTTTTTATTTTGATCGAACCAGACTTATAAAACGTGTCTTCTAAATATACTCAATAACCTATCAATTCCTTTGCAAAGTTTTTAGGAGGCTGATTTGTTTGAAAATTGAACAAGTGTCCTCTCTTGCTCTCCCACCAAACAGAGATGAAGCACAGATCCCTACAGCTCAGTCTCCCCTGAGCAGCTCATGCTCCCCTGAGTGTTTTAGGACCTTATGTCACAACAATTGAAGGCAGATCATACCTCTGTGGCAGAAAATATTTTGATATATTGTTTCTTTGCTTTATTTTTTCTCTGTTTTGGTTTCCTCACTATGGTTCCTTTACACTTCGTCTGTTTTATGAATTAAGACTTGGCAATTTGTCAGTGAAAAGAAATTATAAACTGCTAAAGAAAGGGAGTGGGGAGGAAATAGAACAAGAAAACATTGAAATCTGAACATATGGTAACCATATTTCCTGATTGAAAAATTAGTACACATGATCTGACCAGTATATGCATATATGGAGGCAATAGCACCACACATTTTACACAGTAGATTTCCTGACTATATGGCACATACACTTCCTAATCCCATATGAACACTAGAATTAGGAATTTGCTCACACACCTCCATTGCCTAGCAGAGGACATCACTGGATCCCTGACAGCAGTACATCCTTCAGCTCTTGCTCTCCAGGGAACATCAGCAGAAAAGGGATGTTTGTTGTTGTTCACCCCTCCCCATTTCCTGTGACAGCCTCAGCATCTGCAAGGAGCAAAATCTTTACTCAAGTTCAGCAAGTTTGGAAGGACTGGGTTTTGTAATGTAATCATTTCTGGAAAGTATCCACAAGGTCACCAAGGGCTCACTGCTGCTTATCCTGTGTCACATAAACCGTATTATACCTTAAAAAGTTGACCCAAATCAGGCTTGATTCTTACAGCCGCATTGTGTACTTTATACTTGAAAGGGATTCATGAAGAGTTATGTGTTCAAAAACAAGGTGAATGGGTGGAGCACATAGAACTTTTAGGGCTGTGAAACTACTCTGTTTGATACTATAATGGTGAACACTCATCATAATATATTTGTCCAAACTCATAGAATGAACAACACTGAGTGTGAATCCTCGTGTAAACTACGAACTTTGCATGACAATGATGTATCAATGTAGGTCCACAATTGTGACAGATGTACCACTTTGTTGGAGATGTTGATAGCGGAAGAGGTTCTGCATGTGTAGAGGGCAGGGAGAATATGGGACATCTCTGTACCCTTTCATTTTTTTTCTGTGAATCTAAAACTGCTGTAAAAGACAATATTTTTCTGATTAGAAAAAGAAAGATGTGCCTTTGTATAAGCAGATTTCTTCTTAACTGTAGGTTCTCAGATCCTTTCAGGCTTTTATGTCTGTGTACCTTTGTGTTTCAGTGGTTGGAAAGATTTTTGTGACAATAAAAAGCATTTCCATAAGGAGTAGCCTTATGAAAGTGTTCTTTCTTTATTTTAATTTGCATGACAACATCAACTTCTTTCCTGTCCCTATTGGAAAAGACCAGTGATACTGAATAAGAATTGTATTTTAGATTTTCTCTCCCTGTATGGATGCCACATGCTCATAGTTTTATTCTTTTTATTTGAGGGCATTACAAGCTGTTCAACACAAAACCATAGAACACTGTGGAGATAGCAGGCTTTGTGAATGTGAAGAAAATACTCTTTGGTATGCCTTCTTTTAAGCTGTAAACTGAAGTTTATTCCTGGGCACTATTTTGGCTTTGATGTTTTCGTGGGTCTGTGAGTCACTCTGGAAGTGCACGTTTCCTCACTCATTTTCCTAATTTCCTGCCCTCCTCCACAGTCAGAACAGTGGATGAAAATTAAAAGACCTTGGTCCAGGAAGAAAAAGACCGCTCTCTCTTTGACCTTTGCCCTTCCTTCCCCAATTGTCCTCAGCAGAGGAGCTAACATCCTAGCTCTGTGGGTTTCAGTTATTATAAGGCAAAGATAAACATTAATAATAAGACTTATAAATTAACCCAAGCTGAAGCCAGAAATTATAAAGGACATATGGGTTTTCAGGGTGAGGAACTCATTTTACTTTTAGCTCAAGCAAGCTCCTGAGAATTAAAATAATAGGAAGAAAAAGGTTTAGTCCACACACCATAAAATGTTCCTTGTCCGCCCCTGTGTTTAGCCAAGAAATATCACATCCTTCCTTCCTTTCTACTTCCCTACCCATGTCCCCAAATTCCTGGATCATAGAAACTATTGCTGAGGTTTGGCCTCCCCACCTCTAGTATAACCACAAGCTGCATTGCGTGCCAGGAAGTAAATTAGGTGGCTTGAAATGTTCCTGCCCCATATATTACAAAGTAAATGGATTTGGAGGCCCTGTTTTGTTAAGTAGCAATGTCTGGCCTTGTCTCAGAAAAGCACTCTTTAGTACACTCCAACAGCTGTGCTCGAAAGTAAGCAATAGTTCCTTCCTTATACAGAGCTTCCAAAATGCTTTATCTCTGTGTTAGCACATATTATACCCTCTTCAGACATCCTCCATAGAAGTATTAGGACACAGAATCCCTCAGTCTTATTTCTGCTCTACTACCCTTTGTCTTATACACTCAGGAAGTTCCTGATGTATACAGGGACCTTCTCACTGATTCAGAGGGTGGACTTGTACGTACAAGAATTTTGAGAATCTTGGCTAAATGTCATCATAAGAAGTTTAAACCCATGATACGACTGAGAGCTGCATAAACCTGTACAGGACAGCAGCTAAGAGAGGGTGCTGAGCTCAGGCTGCCTGAGTGTGAATCTGGGTACTGCCACCACATTCCCCATGTTATTTGCCATCTCTTTGTTTCAAATTCTTCAGGTATCAAGTGAAAGCATGATAAGGACTTACCTAATAAGATTATTGAAAACACCATAGGGGATATGCCTCCAGGATTTCTAGAATAGTCTTTGTCACACATTAGTTATTATTTTAAAAGTGTCTATATTTCCACTTGCTGCCACCTGTTCTTCCCTCTCCTTAACCATAAGGATGGGGCTTTATACTTCTGACTTTTGAGGTCCCACTGTGCATGGCAGCAATGCCTCATACTCTGGGTCTATCCTTTCTCTTGTTCACAAATGAAAACGTTGCCAAGTGAGCCCTCTACTTAGGATACAATGTGCTAATTAAGATATTAATGACTAAAAATGGTTATGCTTGTTCTTTTCTCCAATTTGTTTGTATTGTTTACTTTTGAGCACAGCAGTTGGAATGTATGAAAGAATGCTTTTCTGAGACAAGGCCTGATATTGCCTCTTAACAAAACAGATTCTCAAATTAATTTACTTGGTAATAGATGGAGCAGGAACAGGGCATAAGGTCTTAATTCAAAGATGGGATGCTCCAAAATAGATTCTATTTCCACTAGCAGTTAGTGCCAGGATATTCCTGATATCTTGCAAATCATACATAGAAGGTTGTTGTTGACTCTACCTAACAGTGTAATAATTAGCTCCCTTACCTATTTAAAACTTGTCATCATGATCATCGTTATGATTTGAATATGAAGTGTCCCCCACAGGCTCAGGTGTTTGATTGCTTGATTCTCAGCTGGTGGCACCATTTTAGGAGGCAGAGGAAACTTTAGGAGGTAGGACCTAGCTGGAGGAAGTAGGTCCCTGGAGGTGAGTCCTTGGGAGTTTATAACCCTAGATACTTCCTGTCTAGGGTTTCTGTTTCCTGGTCTGCCATGATGTGAACTTTTCTGCTCTACCATGTCTTCACCACCATGATAGACTGACCCTTTGAAATTGTGCACCAAAATAAACCCTTCCTCCTTTAAGTTGTTTCTGTCAGGTATTTTGTCATAGCAACACAAAAGCCAACTAATAAAATCATCTTCATAGTCACTTGAATTAAAAAAAAGCCCCACAAAACTTCTGTTATCTCAGCACTGTGCCTGGCATTTGACACAGAAATTCTCAATCCTAAAAATCTTTGCAAGCTAAGTATTGCTATTCTCCTGTCACATATGTGAGAACCAAAGCTCAGAGAAATTAAGCAACTTGCCTGAAAAACAAGAGTGGTATTTGAGATTTAAGTCTGGACTGCAATCCAGCCTTGTCAGACTAAGAAGGCATTGCTATAATCACTGTACAGAGCACTGTAGAATTAGAATGGACAGTTGCTTGTTTTATGACATTGCTTCTTGTAGGGTCAGCGAAAGGGCAGCAGACTCAGTGATTGACTCTTCCTGTGACTGCTCTCATTTTCTAACACAGTGCCTTATATATAGTAAGGTCCCACCACAGGTTTGTGGGAGGAATAAATGGATGTCTGAATGTGCCTCAACTCTGTACCTTCCTCAAAGAATGAGTTGTGACCAATAACTCTGTTGGCTGGATTTGTTGTTTGTCATTACAGCCTCAGAAAGTATTAGGGAAGTAAGCTACCACATTCATACCACATTCATTATTCTCTAACTGCCTTAGCAACCTCAGTAAATTAGAAAACAACAAGCATCTAAATCACATTCATTTGTACTTTATTCAAACAAAACTGTCTATAGTCACGAGCAATATCCAACAATTATGTGATTGATTTGATCAATAAAAAGGGTGGTTATTTCAACCATCTTGAAGTTTAAATGTTTCACTTACAAAGTTTCTGTTATTTTCATTATTTCTCAGTAATTTGGTTCAGAGGACACTAAGATATAGGATAACAAGTTAACCGATCTCTGTCAGATCCTCTACTTTCTTTGTGCTTTATCTGTCCATCCATAGACCATGTAGCCTACCTACTTTAGTTTTACTGTGTTCTGAGTGTGATCATACTGGCATCAATTCCAGCATGGTGGATGGAAACGTACTTCTCTTCATGCAGCAGAGCTATTGCAAATTGCATGGTGAAACCCTATAACTGCTTGCTGTGCTGAAAATGGGTTTCATGGTGTCCTATATTTTACTGCCCTATAAACTAAATTACTGAAGGATAATGAAGATAGCAATAACCAAAACCACAGGTCTAATGTAACTACAAATTCCTGCTCCCAGTCTCAGCTTTCCATTTTAAACAAGCGTGGCAGGTGATCCATAACTAAGAAATATGGTTTTGAATTTTTTGAATTTCTATTCTGTACATCAAAACATAATATACTATTGATAATGTTAGGAGATGATATATAGCTGAGATATTGAAAGGAGATTGCTGGTGTGTCTCTCTTGACCTCAAAACAGTAACAATTAGGAATGAAGACATGGACTAAAACTTGAGGGCAAAGAACACAAATTTTATACTGGTATAATTTTAAAAAAAAATAAAGTACATATTTGGAATGCAAATAAGTCACAAAAACAAGACAATATGTTAATGTTTTCATCTATTTAGAATCAAAAATAGTTTTGCTGCTCTGAGTTAGAATTCCACAAGAAGGAACCAGTAATATTTGCAATTGCTTGGGGACATTCAGAAACACCTAGCCAAATCACAAAAACATTAATTACATTGTTAAGAATTTGTATGGTATTTTGCTTCTTAGGTTTTTGGGATTTTTTTTGGGGGGGGCAGAACTTAATTGTTTTCCCGATGAAATGATTCTAAATCTCTTTTAGTAAGTTAGCCTGGTGTACACCTAGAATGAATTAGAAGTGCTCCCAAATAGGTGACTAAAGTCAATTAGATCTACAATCCACCAGCAAAGGTTGATACACTTAAGCTGTATTTTCTTTTGCTGGGAGATTGTGAGAATAATTACTATAACTTATTTTTTGCTCCAAATAAGAACCTCTCTACACCCCCAAAAATGCTTACTTTACTAGTCTCTGCTTTTGTGCTCTGCTGATTGTGCTGATACATGAATTGCTTTCCATGTATTGATTTTCTATTGAAATGAGAATCTTCAAGGTGTACCAAAATGGATGGGCAGGGTCTTAATACCTATAAAGTTGTGGCTGCTACTGATTCAGTTTGCAAGATGTAAGTGTGACAAGGAGGGAAGGGGTGGACACTGCAGACTGGGTGTTGGTGGTTCCTGTGGCATGGGTAAGCACCCTGGACAGATACTCTATTAATCAGAGCATCACTGAAGAAAGGAATACCAGCCTGTGTCTAGGTGTCTGTCACCAAGGTGACCACTTAGCCACCTGGATGCTAAGCTTGCTTCATTTGTAATCCAGCATACCTACAAAGACACCAGGATGTGAGAAACTTGCTGTCCACCAGCAAAACAGAACCTAGGACCCCTTAGGTTAAGCTCTGGAAGACTAATCTCCAAGGAGAGAAGTCAGCATCAACTTTTCTCTCACTTTAACTACTATTACCATTAGAGATACACCAAATTCCTTAAAAGGGCCTGGATTTTCTAATAGAACAGAAGAGATATGTCAGAGCTTTCAAAAAATAAAATTGTTAGTATTAAGGATAAACCAAGATAAAAAACACAGGAGTTATAGGCAAAAAAATTACAATCTGCATGCACAGCACCTGGGTTTTCCTTTTGTTTTAACTTGGCCTTCACTCCTAAAAGAACATTTTTGACAGACTTCTCACTTTCCACCTTCTCAATTGTGCCTCACTTCTTCTGTCCAGAAAATATTTCATTAACTTGGCCCCTTTATTGTAGGGTGAAGAAAGTGTTGATCTTGTGGTGGTGGGTTTGGCTTTTTTTCTTTTTCAGTACTTGGAGGTTGAACCCAGGACCTATACCACTGGGCTGCAGCCTCAATTTTTATTTATTTATTTTTATTTTGAGATACCATTTCACCAAATCACATAGGCTGCTTCTAGCCTCAAACTTGTGACCCTCCTGCCTCAGCCTCCTGAGTTGCTGGCATTAGTGGCATGTGTCACCACACCACTCTGCTCATCTACTGAGGTCTTCCAACTCTTTCTGGTTTTTAATCTGAGGGACGAGCCTTTACTCCAGAAGAATGCCAGAAAAGGATATATTTTCAGATGAAAAATGGCTCTCTATATAGAAGGTGGCTTCATTCCTATCCCTGTAAAATATAACATGCCTTTAATATAGCATCATAGCTATATGTATCAATTATGTTCCTTTTGGTCACAATTAACAGAAGCCTGACTTTACTGACTAAAACACTGAGGAATATATAAGGTATTGGAGCAGAGGCAGAGTAAACTTCAGGATTGGCTGTTCAAGAAGCTCAAGGAAGTCATACAGGCTCTAGGTTTTTTCCAGTTCTCTACCTGACATTCACATTGCAGACTTATGCTGAAGCTAGATCCCTGATCATTATAAAGGTCCTACCAGTCGCAAATGAAGATTCTGCTTCTCAACTATTTTGGCAGAAGAGAGAGAGAGTATTTCTTCCTGTGACTTTCTCTTATTGCCAAGAAGCCTCTAGAAATTGTCCCCTGATGTCTCATTGACCTGATTTGACTCTATGCTTGTCTATACCTGAACAGAGGGCTATTTCCAGAGAAATTCCATGAGTTGTTAGTCTATCTCTGTTTTCTTTATGCTTATATGGGTAAAGAAATTTCCATGATTAGCATGGATTACTTAGTGTCCATCCTGGAATGGATTCAATCTCCTCTGATCATGCACAATGAGGAATAGTAGAGTCAACACTTATATAGTCAATCAAATATGTATCTTCTTGCTAAAATTTAGTTATCCACAAGGCTGATTGAAAAGCTACTCCATTATGTTCTATCTTTTCAAGTACAACACTCTCGACTTCTTTCTCAAGGGGATGCGTAGGCATTATAAATAATGACTAAGGTGGTGTCCAAGTCTAAGTGTTTAATCTAATGGCTTTCTTGGAACTCTGGAATCTTCAAGGATATTTGGAGGAGAAAGAGAATCTATATGGAATTCTATATTTTGTCTCATTCATTTTATATACATATTTTTATGTATGGGATAACTCAAGCTGCAACTTTCCAGTTAAATACAGATGAGGGGGATGCCACGCCCCCTACCACTTCACCAGGTGTCTGGTTTCTAATGTACATACAACTCTGGAGTTTATAGGTTCTCCAGGACAAGAGGATTTTATATAGAATTGAGGTTGACAGAGACCAAGAAGAACCTTGGGGCTCCAATGGATGTCACTCATGCTGTCTGTTAATAGACATTGATCAGTGCTAGCTACTGTCAAACAGAGATCCTCACCGAGCAGTAGCAGCAAGGACAGCTAATATTGCTCTTTGGTATGGGCATCATAAAGTGAGTGGAGACTGGGTGGTTTATGAGCCCTAATTCTGCACCTATGGTGCTCTTGAGTGCTGGGTGGAGACGGGGCCATCTCTGCATTGTAACTTGGTTTCTGTCTGCAGTCTCTTCACAGTGGGACCTCTTGCCCAAGATCTTCCAATCTCCACGTTTATTTTTGCTTCCTCAAAATAATCCAATGCATTTCACTTAGATTCTTGCTCATTACATGTTTCTCTAAATCAATTGTTTAATTCTCCAATTCTTTCTTTCTTTCCTTAAGAGTTTTACACTATAAATGCCAAGGAGAGACTCCTACTTCCACCTTTCCATGTTTTCAGGCATACTGACTGAATTATTTATTTTACTCTTTCAAAAAACCTAGTCATTTCCTGTGCTTTAATTTCAAATTAGTCTCACTAGTCTTCTTTGAAAACTACACACCCTCAGACCTTGAAGACTGAAATTTTTTTATAAGATGAAATAGTAAATCAATATGGTCTCATGGGTCATTTATTTTATATTGTGGCTTTGAGCCAAGTAGACAGTAAATTATATGACTCTCAGAGAATCTTTTTAACTTTTCTGAGGTAAACATCTTATATAAACTTGCTTTGAATTTTAGAATGTCTTTAGAAATAAAAAATGTTCTGTCTAATGTAAAAGGATGGCCTAATATGACTGATTGATTTCTTACACCTGTATCCCTATTTGTAAGATACTATTGCTGCACTTTTAATTAGTTGGACAGTATTTTATATGTGTAACAACAATAATAGTGCTTTTGAGCTTATAGAATGTTTTCTTATTTTTGTCTCAAATAATATGATGGACATGTTATCGTTTTGTCTATTTTACACAATGTTTAAACAAAAAGCTGATAGTCATGCAGTGTTGTAGAGTTGCTGCTTAGATAAAGATAATTTAACTTCAAAATCCATACTCTCTAGGAGAAAGTTACAGGTATTTACACTGGGAAATCCCCTTTTCTAAAATTTAAACTTTCCCTTGGTTTCATCTGTTCTTTTTGCCTTGGAAAGGATGTACATACACTAAGAAAACATTTAGATTCATTTAAATAAATTTTAAAGAATGATTTTGTAATCTCATTGCCAAGGAAGAATGCTAAAAAGGAATTTTGTTTGGGTTGAAAAGACACCTATTATTACATAATCTATAGCCTGTTGAGTCAAGGAAAGATTTATCTCATGTTTGTTGACAGGCAATACTACTCTCTTAAAATCATAGGCTAATTAGTTTCTCAGACACTTCATCTAAAAGGTAATTCCATGCCAGTCACCTAATTGACATATTGCAGACTTCATTTTCCCAGGCCTATATTTCATTAGAGGAGAAGGAAATGTTTACATTAAGATACTGAAAAGCAGCCCCTGACAGCTAGAAACTGTTCTGGCATGATCAGTCAAGAACTGGCCTGAATTTCACATCATGACCTTGATGTTCTCCTGTCAAACAAGGAGAACCCACAGAGCACCAGCATCAGGTAAGACTGCTCTGTAACCACGATAAAGTGAAACACAAAATAAGACCACTTTGTAATCTTGTCTAAACACAAACAAAATGAGATCACCATGTAGAGACAAAAAAATATCCAACATTCCCCTATGCTGGCTAAAATGATGATGGGTGCTTCTTTATTAATTACAGATTTAGCCGTATTTTATACTTTTCTCTTTGATGTAAGATCTGATTCCAGAATTATAGAATTTCACCTGCTTTCCAACAGCATCCCATCCAGTCCAATCCACAGCCTTGCTTCCTGAAATTTCCCTTAAACCACCCACTGACGTATGCCAAGTGCAATAAGTTCTTTCTCATATCCTGAGATGTCCTGTGCTTCCTGATGGTGTGTGATCTCCCTATTGCAATGAGCAATAAATCTAGCTTGTTCAACTACAGGTTTGTTCTCAGTTGATATTACCTGCTAGGCATTGACAAAGTTTAGTTATTCAACTAGAGTAGGAAATATTTAGGTACAGTTTATGCCACTATAAACATCTTTGAGTTATACTTCATCATGTGGGAAAATTATTCAGGAAAAATAAAAGGCTATTTGTGAATTTTGTGGATAGGAATAGTATATGGCATAACTGTATCATCTCCACAGAGATCACTTCCACCTGGTTATTGATACTCATTTAGAACTTATACCTTAATGCAGGATCAACAAGAAAGATTTTGGATGGCTTTTCACCAGTGTTCAATGTGGAAGCTAGAGCTATGCTTTGGATCACTTTTTAACGTCTAGATGTTAAATCTAAAGCCTGCTATTCTGACATGGGGGGATATGGGAAAGATGCTGATATGTGAAATAGAAATGTTGACAGTACTTAGTTTATAGAGACATTGAGAGAATTAAGTGAGAGAAGATGTTATATACAAGTACTTAATATATTTTAGAGATTGTAATCATTTTTATTATTGTCATGATGTATGAATGATCTTTAACTCATTGGAGAGCTACATATCAAGGATTTAAAAAAACACTTTTGGTGGGCAATTCTCAATATTAAGGAGCTTATGGTTAATTATCTGATATAATAAGTTCTATGTTGTTATTGTTGTTAGGTGCCATCCAGTAGGTGTCTGACTCATAGTGAGTCTGTACAACAGGCAAAGCACTATTGTTAGCACTTCTCTGCTGTTCATAGGGTTTTTCAATGGCTGGTTGTGTTTTTGGGGGTAGGCTGCTGGATCCTTCTCCCAAGTTTATAGCATCTGGTGTTCCAAGGCAGTCTCCCATCCAAGTACTAACCAGGCCTGACCCTGCTTAGCTTCCGAGATCTGATGAGATCAGACTCCACAGTGGTACAGCTGCAGGCAGTAAGTTCGGTAGGCTACAAAAAAATTTATATGGCTGAAGGTAATATTTTTTATTTGTCCTTTATGGAAATTTGCATGACCTTTCCCATCTATACCTCCTACAGCCTCTCTGGGCTGAGGGAGAGTGAGTTTCTTTTGCGACTGGAGCACTTTTCAGACTTTGCAGCTTTTGCAGGAAAACAGCAATTCCACCCCCAGGTGGGCTGACTCAGAAAGCAAATGGCTCTGGATTTAGCTGGAACTGTAGAATGCTATACTACAGGTACTTAATGGGGAACATCATTCCAAAGACTCTGCCACTTAACTGTGTATTAAAAGTCCTTTTTATAGAATGGATCCTTATGTAAGGGCAATCCACTTATTTCTCTACATTTTCTAAAGTCCAATCTAGATTCAAGACAGAACACAGCATAGCTGAGTACTGGATTGTACTATCTCTGTCCATGTAGGATTGTTTTCACAAGTTGTGTTTTACAGCTGTGCCCTTAGCCTGCGCTGACATTGTTTCAAACCAAGGTCTTCCAAAACTTACTGCTAAATCCAGTGATTGATAGAGTATATAGAAAAATAGTAGATGCTCAGTAAATATTTATTGAGTGAATGGATAAATGAATAAAAACACCAATGACTAAATGACTCATGGAGTTCGCCATTAGGATGTTGCTTACATCCTTTGGAGCTCATTACTGATTGTTACACGACATTCAATTGGATGATGGCAGAAACTTCTTACAGAACTTGGTACTGAGATTAGAGGCATTTCACAAGTTTTTTAAAATTTTATTTTTAAAATTAATATGTGTACCAGGTGCCATGATGCATGCCCATACTTGGGAGGCTGAGGCAAAAGGATTGTAGGTTCAAGGACAGAGGAAGCCCGTACAACTTGGTGAGACCTGTATCAGAAACAAAGGGGGACCGGGGAAAGAAACTTGGTGGTGGAGTACTTGCTTAGCATGTGCAAAGCCCTGGGTTCAACCCCTAGTACTATAAATAAGTAAATAAATAAGTTAACATATAGTAAAATGTACAATCTGTGGATGTATCTTTTGTCTACATTTAGGTAACTCCCACCACAATCAGCATAAATAGTTTTTACCACCCCAAAAAACTTCCCAGTGATTTCATTTTGTGTTAGCCTCTAAGTGAGGCAGGCACCTTTAAGGGCAAATTCCTGTATTAATGTGCCTTCAAAGTGTTCTTTCCTTTATTTTCAGCTAAAATTGTATGATGCAAGCTGAGCACGCACAGACACATTCCTGCCCATCATTTTAAACTTTTAAATCAGTGCTCCATGACCTTGAGCTAAGCATGCCCAAAATTGTGTCTGCTATTTTTTTGTTTTCAAATTATGACTTTAAACTGAGCATGCTCAGGAATGTACAACTTAACTAACATGCTCAGGAATGGGAAAACCCCTATATGAATATGTACAGGCTCCTTAAGTAAAATGTCTATGCTTCCTTTGAAGAGGACAGTACTTTGGAAATAACTCTGTGCACTTCTTCCCTGCTACAGGTAATAAATCTTTCTCTACTCTTTTATGTCTTGGCTGTGCTTGTTTTGACTTTGCATTCACCAAGATTTGAACCTACTACATTTCATTACTGTCACTATAGTTTTGTGCTTTTTGAGATTGTTATATCATAGGATCATACAATATGTACCTTTTAGGTTAGTTTTCGATTCAGCATAATGCCTTTGAGATTATCCAGATTATTATGGGTACATTATTTAGTTCTTTTTTATTGTTGAGTATTGTTTATCACCTCTCCCACCTAAGGACATCTCAGTTTCCAGTTTTCAGCTATGAATAAAGTGGTTAGGTACATTCATGTGTTGGGTATATGTCAGTATCTATTTATTTTGGACAGTCTAATAGGTATATAATATAATAGGTATATAGTCTATAGCCATACCACTCTGGCATCTGATCTCATCAGATCTTGGAAGCAAAGCAGGGTCAGGCTTGGTTAGTCCTCAGATGGAAGACCCCTTGGGAATACTGGGTGCTATAGGCTTGGGAGAAGGACCTGGCAGCCCACTATCAAAACAATCAGCCATCAAAACCCTATAAATAGCAGAAAAGCACTGACAATAGTGCAGGCATGGCACAGTGTCTGGTAGTGTTTCTTTCTGTGTACATAGGGTCTCTATGAGTTGGAGGCACCTAACAATAAAAACAATAGATATGTTATAGTATCTCATCATAGCTTTAATTTACATTTCCCTAATAGCTAGTAATGTTGAATATTTTTTAGAGCTTAATTGCCTTTTGTATACAATATCCTCCTTTTTGAAATCTTTTTCTCATGTAAATACTGGATTATTTTCTTACTGTTGAGTTTTGAGAACTCTATTATGAATAAAAGTTATTTATTGGATATGTGATTGGAAAATATTTTCTCCTACTCTAGTTTATATTTCCTTCTCTTAATAGTATCTTTCACAAAGAACACATTCTTTACTTTGATTTGTCCAATGTATTAATTTTCTTCTATCATGTCTAAGGAATTTTGTGTATGTTTCTTCTTTTGCCATAGGAAATGTTTCTTAAAGATTTTATTTTTTTGTCTCAATTTTATAATTTTGCATTCTATATTGAGATCTACGGTCAAATTTGAATTTACATTCACATAAAGTTTAAAGTTTAGGTTCACTTTTTTGCATATGAATGGACAATTACTCCAGTAAGAATTTGTTGCAAAGGCTGTCATTCCTTCACTGAATAGCTTATACAGCTTGGTCAAAAAGAATTGGCATATTTATTGAGTCTATTTCTGTACTCCCTATGCTCTTTTATCGATCTATGTGTCTACTTTTATCTAATATTACACTGCCTTGGTAACATAGCTTTATAGTAAGACTCATAATTGGGTGGTATGCTTACTTCAACTTTATTCTTATTTTTCAAAATTGAATTGAATATTCTAGATCATTTGCCTTTTTGTATAAAATTTAGAATTAACTTGTTTGTATTTACCAAAAATCCTACAAGGGTTTTGATTGAAATTGCATTAAATCAGTTTAAAGGAGAATTGACATCTTAAAACAATTGTGTCTTCAAATTCGCAAACACTATGTATGTCTTTCCATTTATCAAGGACTTCTTTGATATCTATTATCAGTTTGGTCATATCTTCAATATCTACAAGTGAATATAACTAATATTTATAATTGTAATAAATATAACTATATAGTGATTGGGTTAATGTGATGTATGTCCTTCCAAACAGAATTTAAATATACCTCATGGTTTGGCTTAGCAGTTTTTTGTTTGCTATGTGAACCGGATGTCTAGATATGATCTACCCTTTTAGCCAGTGTCCTAAGAAGAGAGGATACTAAGAACAGAGCAGGCTGAATCTTAGCTGACTGGTGAACCCATGAGTGAGGAATATATACTTCTTGTTGAGTAAGTACCAGAAATTTTCAGTTGTTTAAAAAATTATTATCATTATGATAAAATTTCAAGAGAGAATAGAATACCTGATTTTCCAACTAGACTGCTCCAGGGTCAGAACTGCAAGGAATGAGTTTGAAATGCTAGAAGCACTTGTGAAAGGCTATTGTCCCAAAGACCAAAGAAGACAATAAGGCGAGTGAAGATTTCACACATAGGGGTCCCTGGGGTCTCTGGCGCTTCCAGCCTGGACCTGCTGGGGCAAGTTCAGACCAAATGGACAATAACTGAGTTAAACCCAGTCTGAATATATACTTTTGGATGGCACAGGTTTTTTGTTTTTGATTGAGTTCAAAAATAGCAAAGAGTGATTCACAAAGGCACATATAAACATGATCCAACTTTTTTTTTTTTT
>VMDO01011925.1:0-64522 GCA_007922755.1 Pedetes capensis | reverse complement strand
CTATTACATCATTTTTGGTTACACTTACATCAATTTACATAATTTATGAAACCTTTTAATTAATATATGGAAAAATCTTATGAAACTATGGGTTATATTTCTGTTTTGCCACATGTATTTGTGGAGTTGCATCATGTAACTTGAGATTGTCCTCTCCTCCGTTTTAACCCTCTTTATTATTACCCCTTCCCACCTTCCACAATCTTTTCTTCTCCCACTAGGCCCCTCCCCCTTCTTTCTACTTTATTTATATATTTCCCTTCTTAGATAAGTCAGATTTTTCATATATATATATATATATATATATATATATATATATATATATATATATGTATATGAATAATCATAGGTTTTTTTTTCCCTTCCAGTTAGCTTTAGTTCCCACATATTAGTGAGAGCATATGATACTTCTCTTTTGGGGCCTGGGTTTGTTCACTTAGGATCGTATTCTCCAGTTCTATCCATTTTGCTACAAATGACATTATTTCATTTTTTTTATTGCCTAGAAATATTCCATTGTGTATATATTGCATAACTTTTTTATCCATCCCTCTGTTTCTGGACATCCTGGTTGATTCCATACCCTTGCTCTTGTGAAGAGTGCTGCATTTTTATATTTATATGGAAATGCGGGTATTCCTGTGGTATAATGACTTATTATCTTTTGAGTAATTCCAAGGAGTGATGTCACTGAGTCATATGGTAATTCTGCTTTTAGTTTCCTAACATATCTCCAGATTGCTCTCCAAAGTGGTTGAACTACTTTGCAATCCTACCAGTAGTGCCAAAGAGTTCCTTTTTCTCTGCATCCTCACTAGTATTTGTTACTATTTGTTTTGTTAATCTTGGCCATTCTTACTGGAGTGAGATGGAATCTCAGAGTTGTTTTGATTTGCATTTCCCTAATGGCTAGGGATATTGAGCATTTTTCATATTTTTTGGGGGGCCTTTGAATTTCTTCTTTTGAGAACTCTTCATTTCCTTTCCCTGCTTATGTATTGAGTTATATGTTGTCTTGGTATTTGCTTGCTTAAGTTCTTTGTATATTCTTGAAATTAGTCCTCTGTCTGATGTGTAGGATGCAAAGATTCTTTCCCATTCAGCAGGCTCTCCCTTAACTCTTTTGATTGTTTCCTTTACTGTACAGAAGCTTTTTAATTTCATGTAATCTCATTTGTTAATCTTGGTGCCATTTCCTGGGCAATTTGGGTCTTGTTAAGGAAATATTTTCCTATGGCTATGTGTTGGAGCATATTTCCTATCATTTCTTCTAGTACTTTTAAGGTTTCTGGTTTTATCTATTTCAAATTGACTCCTGTGTAAATTGATATAAATGGGACTATGTTCAATTTTCTGCAAATGAATATATAATTTTCCAAGCACCATTTGTTCAAGAGGCTATCTTTTCTCCATTGGACATCCTTAGCCCCTTTTTCAAAAATCAGGTAGCTGTAAATTGCATGGCTGTATCTCTGGATCTTCAATTCTGTTCCATTCCACTTCAACCCTATTTTTGTGCTAGTACCAAGATGTTTTTGCCAATAAAGCACTGTAGTATGGTCTGAAGTCAGGTATAGTGATCCCACCTCCGCTGTTTTTGCAGTTTAAGATTATTTTGGCTATATGCAGTCTATTGTGCTTCTACATGAATTTTAGAATTATTGTTTCTATTTCTGCAAAGTCTGTCACTGGAATTTTAGGAGGGATTTCATTAAATCTGTAAATTGCTTTTGTTAATATAGCCATCTTAAAATATAGATTCTCCAGATCCATCAGCACGGGAGATCATTCCATCTTCTAGTATCCTCTGTAATTTCCTTCATTAGTGTTTTAAAATTTTTCTTTGTAGAGATCTTCAGGGTCTTTGTTTAGATTGATACTTAAATATTTAAATTTTTAGTGGGCTATTGTAAATGGGATTGTCATCTTAATTTCCTTTTCTTCCTGTTCACTACTGGTGTAAAGGAAGGCTACTAATTTGATGTGTTAATTTTGTATCCTGTTACTTAGCTGAGGAGTTAATTACCTCTAAGGGTTTTATAGAGGAATATTTTGGATTCTTTGGTAAAGGATCATGTTGTCTGCAAATAAGGGAAATTTGAACTCCTCTTTTCTTATCTGTATCCCTTTGGTTTCTTTCTCTTGCCTGGTTGCTCAGGCTTTTTATTGCAATATTGAATGAGAGGAGAGAGTGAACATTCTTGTCTTTTTCTGATCTTGGAGGTAATGGTTTCAATTTTTCCCTGTTTAACATGATAGTGGCTGTAGGTTTGTCATAGATGGCCTTTATGATGTTGAGATATTTCCCTGTTATACTCACCTTCTCTAGGGCTTTTATCATGAAAGGATACTGCTCTTTGTCAAAGGCCTTCTCAGCATCAATTGAGATGATCATGTGATTTCTGTAGCAAGCCTCTTGATATGTTAAATTACATTAGTTGATTTTCACATGTTGAAACAGCTTTGCATCGGTGCAATTATGTCCATTTGATCATGGTGGATGATCTTTTTTATGTGCTGCTGAATTCTGTTTGTCAGAATTTTATTGAAGATTTTTATGCATATGTTTATTAGAGAAATTGGCCTACATTTCTCTTTCTTTGAAATGTCTTTGCCCAGTTTTGGTATCAGGATGATACCAGGCTGGTTTTGTAGAATGAGTTTAGAAGTGTGTCTTTCTTTTCTACTTTATGAAATAGTTTGAGGAGATTAGGTATTGATTCTTCTTTGAAGGCTAGCTAGAATTTGGCTGTGAACCAATCAGGACCTGGGCTTTTCTTTGTTAGGAAAATTTTTATTACTGTCTCTGTTATCCTGAATGTAATGGGTCAGTTTAAATTGCTTATGTCTTCCAGGCTTAATATTGGTATATCATATGTGTTAATGAACTTTTTTATTTCTTCTGTATTTTCTTTTTTTGGGGAGCACAGTTTCTCTATGTATTCCCCAATGATCTTCTAGATGTCATTGGTATCAGTGGTCATGGCACCATTCTCATTTCTAATTTTTTGTTGCTGTTGTTTGGGTCTCTTCTTTCTTTCAGTGAGACTGATTCAGGATCTATTTTCTTTATCTTTTTGAAGAATCAGCTGATTAATTCTTTGGATTGTCTTTTTGGATTCTATTTGAGATATATCTGCCTTGACCTTGATAATTTCTATCTGAGTGTTCCTTTTGGGATTGGCTTGTTGGTTGCCTTCTATTGTCTGAAGATATGTCACTAAGTTATTTAATTGGGCCTTCCTTAATTCACTGATAAATGTGCTCACAGCTATGAACTTCCCTCTTAGAGCTGCCTTTGCTATATCCCATAAATTTTGATCAGATGTATTTTGATTCTCATTTAATTGTAGAAATTTATAATTTCCTCTCTGATTCCTTTGATGACCCATTGATCATTCAGCAGTGTATTATTCAGTCTCCATGAATTTGCACTATGTCCACAAATTTTCTTACTTTTGAGTTCTAGTTTTATTCCATTATGATCTGATAAGGTACAGGGCATGATTTCTATTTGTATTTGTTGAGGCTATTTTTGAGGACTAAAATGTGGTTTACCTTAGAAAAAGTTCCATGTGATGCTGAGAAGAATGTGTATTCTATATCTGATGGATGGAATATTCTGTAGATGTCTGTAATGTCCAGTTGGTCTATGATGCTGTTCAAGTCTTTCATTTCTCTGTTGAGTTTTTGCTTTGATAACCTATCTTTTGGTAAAAGTGCGGTATTGAAATCTCCAACAATTATTGTGTCTGGCCCAATGTGTTCCTTTATTTCCAATAGTTTGTTTTATGAAACTAGATGTCCTTGTATTTGGTGAGAAAACATTAAGTATCATATGGGTTCCTGGTTGACTCTTCCTTTCAGTAATATGTAGAGTCATACTTTGTCTCTTTTGATTACTTTGGAATTGAAGTCTAAAGGGTCCAAACAACTCCTGCTTTTTTGTTGTTTGGTTTCCACATATTTGGTATATTATTTTCCAGCCTTTAATTTTCAGCCTTTTATAGTTTTTATGGATGAGATGAGCCTCTTGAATGCCATGTATTGAGGGTTTGTTTTTTTAATCCAATTAGCCAGTCTATGGCTCTTGAATGGTGAGTTAAGATCATTTACACTGAGAGTAATTACTGAGAGGTACTTTTTAAGCTGCATCAATTTGGTACTGGTTACTGTTTTCTGATTCATACTTGGCCTACTTTTTAAGTTCCCTCATGTTTATTATTCATTCCTTTGCTCTTATATTTGAGATTGCCTTACCTTTCTCATATGTGGTGTTTCATTAGGATCCCCTGCAATGCTGCCTTGGTGGCTTTTTAATAAGCCAATTTTAGGGAATGGAATTTAAACAAGCCAGTATCATAGAGGGAGAAGGACATGGCAATCCACCCCCGGGGCAATCCTGAAATAGCCATTGAAAACCCTATGAGGGTCACTATGAGTCGGACACGACTTGAAGGCACCTAACAAACAAACAAGTATCATAGAATGTCTTGAACTCACCACCTATTTTAAAAGATAGCTTCACTGGGTTATGTAGTCTTGGTTGGCAGTTATTCTTTTTCAGGACATGGATGATGTCTCTCCAAACTTTCCTTGCCTTTAACATTGTTGTGGAGAAGTCCATTGTTATTCTGATGATTGTGCTTTTGTATTGAGTTTGGATTTCTCTCTTGTAACTTTTAGAATAGCTTCTTTGCTCTCTAGACTTATCACTCCAATTATAATGTGTTGTGGGGAGGATCTGTTCTGGTCTGCTCTGTATGGAGTTCTGAGTGTTTCCGTTGTATGGGTATCCAGTTCTTGCCTTAGTTTTGGGAAGTTCCCATGCAATATTTCTTTGGATAAATTTCCTAATCCTATAGTGTTGTTTTCAGCTCCTCATGAACCTCCTGAATTCATAGGTATCTTACTTCATTTTACCAAATACTTTTTGAAAATCTTGCTCATCCTGCTTCATCTTTTGTTTTTAAAATTCTATTTTGGCATCTGAGTAAATAAGATCTACTACCTTTTCCTCAGCTTCAGTTTTCTTATTTTCAGCTTTGTCTAGTCTGGTTACTGAAGATTCAACTGTAATACTTATTTGATTAATTTTGTCTTGCCTCTCAAGCACCTCTGCTTGATTCATTTTCAGCATCTCAACTTCTCTGGAAATTATTTCTTCCAAATTAGATACATTTTTGTCCAGTGAATCAATTATTCTCATGATAGTGTCTTTGACGTCTTTCAGCATATATAAGCGGGGTTCTAAATTTTCCATCTGGCTCTCTAGGAATCCAGTTACCCTGAAATTATCCACTGAGATGCTTTTGTCTATAGAATCTTTTGATCCAGCTTGACCTTTCATGTTTCAGGTGTTTTACTGGGGAGGTTTGCCCATTGCTTGATCTGGCTGCTGGGTCTCATTTCTTCCATGTGTAAAGAGGTTCTCTTCTGATGTTCCTATGACTTTAGGTTATGAAGGGTCATCGGTGCTTCTTTTCCCTTCCCCCCTCCCTCTGTAGTTTGCAGCCTCAATGTCTGGTGCATATCTCCTGTTGCATCCTCTGCATTCAGCACTGTCCCTCAGTTTCTCCCTATCCCCTGTGCTCCCAGCCTCCAATTACATCACAACCTAAACCATGTATCTTAGGCTCCCCAGACCCATGGCACTACTTTCTCATGGTGCAGGCACTGCCGGGCCCCAAATGAGCCTTATGCTGAACAGGCTTTCTTAGGCTGCGGGATCCAGCAGTGCCAGCCATTCTTCTCCATCTCCCAAACTCACCACCTTTCAATTTCCTTCCTTCCAGGTCATGGTTCCAGTGGATCCAGAGTCCAGGGCAGACATCATCTCTGGCTGACAAAAATAAATAAATAAATAAATAAATAAATAAATAAATAAACAAACCCACAGCAACAACAAAAAACAAGTCCACAATCCCTGGGTCTGAGAAGCTACAGTGGGGGCTGTGTCACCTGGCCTCTTCCTAGGAGATTGTTGTAGACCTCTGCTTTGTCCACTTTCCCTCCCACCAGCTGTGTCCCATCAGGGAGCACCCCACCACACCTTCCTTCAGCCATGTACTCTAGCCACGTGCTGTGCTGTACCTCCCTCCAGCTGATGGCCACCAGAGATGGCCCTGTTGAACTTCTCTTCAGACATGTGGCCTTGTGGGTAGCTCTGCCTTGTCTCTCACTAGCCTCTCAGGAATGACACTACTGCACCTCTTTTCAGCTGTGCACCTTCTGAAGGGCTCTGTATCTTCCAAATCTCTCTGCTGCCATCTTTCCTGGGACTAACAGTTATGGGGAGTCACCCTGCCACTTCATCCTCTTCTCTGTTGTTTTAATCTTCACTATTTGGTCAGTTGTCCTCATGCTGTCCCACTTTTCTTGATATTTAGAGCTACACTCCACTCCGTTTTTTGTTTTGAGTAGAGAATTTCATGATTTCCCCTAACTGTTGTCTCCTCTGACTGAAGTGTGGCTTTTACTCATCTGTCATCTTAACCCACCTCCATATCCTTATAACATCGCATCCCTGGTGTTTCTTATTATCTTGAGAGATACATAGCCCAAAATCTACTTTTAAATAATTTTCTTATTTAAAAAAAAACAAGTTTCAGTCATTTAAGTATAATTAGTAATATTTTTCTTATTTTAGGAACTACTTTCTTTTGTAAGAGATTATTATGAGTGTATAAAATATTTACATATATTCTTTCAGCCACTAGCCATGACCTGTTGTTTCTTTAGTGCACTCATTCAATTTATTCTCATTACAGATATTCCAAAATTTTTTAAATTATTGTTTCATATCTTGAACAATTAAACATCCTCAGTTTGACTTATAAAATATAGAATTTTTAATTCATCAAAGTAAGGCACATAAAACTCCAATCAATGTTGTAGAGAATTAAGATTATCAATACTTTAGTATGTTCATAAAAAGTTCTACTTATTCCATAAAGGGAAGATTTCTCAATGTTTCCACTTATATTTCTATGCCTCTGGTGCAAACAATTTCATCAACCTTTGAAATCTTCTTTGCATATACATTGAATATCCTATTTTGTCCAAGTAAGAGAAAACTCCCATCAAAAAGGTTTATCCTTAAACAATAAGGAAATTTATTGATTCATATAAATGGAAATTCTGAATAGGGCTGACTTTAGTATAAACAAAATAAACGGTGATTATTTGATTTATTATCTCTCCTTGTTGTTGCTTTATCTTCAGAATGATAGCAAGGAGCACAGACTTTATACTCATATACAATAACAATCAGAAGATGAAATGTTTTTTCACTTTGGGAAGTCCTTCCAGTAAAACGAAAGAAAAAACTACAAAAAGCATACAAGAAGTTCTAAAAAATCATTTTGGTATTTCATTGGCACAACTCGGATCACATGTTATTCCTTAACCAATCAGTAAGAAGAATATGATTATCCTTAACTAGACATCATCTGTTGATAGGGATTGATGTCAACATCCCTATTGCATGTGATTTCAAAAATAAGGTATAGATATCAGAATTTACATAGTAAAGAGAAAGGTGAATTAAGCAAATGTGGGTAGGCAGCCCAAAACAACAATGTTCAATTCATCATACTTTGGTTGTGTTTTCTTATTGCCTCCTATCATTATAGGCTGGGATTTAGCTCAGTTGGTAGGGCACTGCACTGCAGTCTCTGAGATCCCAAGTTCAATTCTCAGCACCATAAGAATGGGAGAAGGACCTGGCAATCCACTCCCAAGGCAATCCTGAAACAGTCAGCCATTGAAAACCCTATGAGGGTCGCTATGAGTCGGATACCGACTCAATGGCACCTAACAACAACAACAACCTATCATGATATTAATCATGATGAGAAGAAAATCATTCATTTTTGTTAGCAGATATTAGAAAGAAAGACTGGCTTCCTGTAAATGTTTAGGTCATTTTCTCTGATTCCTTGAAGGAGTTTGTTTCTGAACTATATTCTCTCCCCTAAGTGACTCCCATCCTAATTCTTGAGAAATTCAATGTCTACATAGGTGGTTCTGTAATGATGTGGCTACTTAGTTCTTTGGCATTCCTTCCTCTAATGAGCTTGTCCTATATTCTCTCTACTCTGCATTCGCTGTGTCCTAGTTTAGATATTGTCATTACCAAAACCCATACCTTGTCTTTAATCTCAATTTTGAACATAATCCTCTCTCATTTTCCTATCACAGTCTTCCAATCTACACATTTTTGACCCACATCTTTATTAACTTTTGTATTACAAAACCAGAAGGACCTCCACTCCACTGATTTTGCCTCTTTATAGTGCCTCTTATCAGCCTTATGTCTTTACTTTAGTCTGCTTAAATTCCCTAATCAATCATTTTGGGCTCTGTTTTGCATAATAGTTTCAATTTTTTGTGTTGCTTTCTCAGTTTTTTATACCTACTTTGATAAAGTAAAATCTTAATTTAAAAAATTCTCCTTTTATTGTATACCTACACCCACACAACTGAACAAGCCCGATGACACCATATATAACATACTTTGAACACATGATTATTATCATTAAATGGGCTTTTATTATTGTCTGGCCTTCAGATTATACCTGCTTCTAGTCTGTTAACCAATTTATTGTCCTACATGATTATTTCATATCTCTACTCTTTTTAAATCTCCAGCTTCTCACACCCATACACACTCTCAGCTCATGATCATACTTCCCATTTTACTGAGAACTTCAAAGCTATCAGAAGAGAATTATTAGTGCAACCAATCACCAAATTTCATATTGACATCATGTTACTATGGAAATACTGTCTCTGCCCCTGGCAAAGGGCCATTTTTTTCACAAGTATGCAAAAAAGGTCACAATTCTACAATATTCTCCTTTCTCATGTACCTTCTTATCTTCTTTAAATGAGCACAAAAAAGCTGTTATTATTCTTAATTAAAAAATCTTATACTGATCCTATGTACCATATCCACTTATCGCTGCTCCATTTAGGAACAATAATCCTCAAAAGTACTGCCTATGCCCACAGTCTCTAAATTCTTTCTTTTCATTCTCATTTGAAAATATTTCAATCAGGTCTTTGTCTTCTCCATTGAAGTTGTTTTTGTCAAATTAAAGATTAATTATTATTCTTCCCCATATGTTTCTTGGATGTTATTGTTATGTATCACAGTTAATAACTATTTTACCATTAAACATTTGTTTCCTTTGATTTCATATGTTTCTGGTTTCTTCTTAATAATTACTCCTTTCTTTTCTCCTTTTGTTACTTCTCCCTTACTTCCTTTACTTCTCTTACCTCCAAAATTTGGAATGCTTTCGGGCTCAGGCTTCTAAATATATTTTCTTCTATGAAAGCACAAAGCCTCCAAACTAGACAACTCTAGTTCAAATGACTTGCCTGAGTGCCAGATATATGTATCAAACTGCTTACTTGGTATAAGATGTGGGTAAGATTAGGGATAGGGAAGAGAATTATTGAGTGGGGCTAAGGAATGAAATGAAGGTAAATAGCAGGTTCCCATAAAACTTAAAATGAAAATAATCTCAGTATGCTTAATGTAATTAAATAGTCTCTGAAAACTAAGCACTAGCTCTAATTGAATATCAGGATTAATACTGGGCACAATTAAATAATCTACTGTTAAAGTGTGTATCTAATAATGAATCTTAGAGAATTTTCTGAGATACTTTATCTACAAAGGGCATCTAGATGTCTATCAGATTAAATTGTCACTCTTAATAAAGACTCTAGTGGCTGTTCACTCTGGCTAATGATGCAGGGAGTACTTGATCTTCTAGTCTTTGTTAAAGAAACTGAAAGTCAGAAGGATGTTGTAGAAAAGCCCTTGAAACAATTTGTGGTTGGATATTGAATGTTTTTACCAGAAGAGTCAAAAATGCTCAGTGTTTTTTGAGCTTATTAGAGTAGTGAAACCTCTTCATGAAGTATCTTTCTGCAAATTTGTGTTTATACCAACCTTGACATACTTTTTTAAAAAACTGGAATGTTAAGTAAGAAAAAAAGGATATATTACATACATACTTGATCTAGTTAAGAGATCCAATCAATTTTATTAACTATAACAGGATTGTTATTGAAAACTCCATTAAAATCAGTATCTAGTTGAGACATTGTTCTACCCATTAACTAGAAACTTGGGTGGGCATGAAAGAATTCAGTGCCTGGAATTTGAGAGTAAGATTTTGAAATTGTAGTTAGAATACACCATAGAAGTGTGAGTTGAGTACAAATCCTCTAAGATATAGATGAAATTTAGACTAATAGAAAATTTGTAGAGGATGGCACTAAGAATTTTATACATCTTCAAAAACCACAAATCCCTTACTTTCCATAGCAGAATATCTGTCATCAATAAAAGAATTATTCCATAGTGCAGGTAGATGCTGGGATTTATATGTCAAGGTTGTGAACACCTATCATTGGAAGTGTCTCAACATAGATATCAAGACTTGAGGGTCTTGTGCATGGAGATTCCATGGAGAAAAGTATAAAAAGTAATTTGTAGTTAGTGCAAGATTTTGCTAGAGCTATTTACAATGGAGAGGATATCAGGACCCAGGAAAGATCAGAGGGTTTCTCAACTTCTCATTGCTGGTAAAATGAACTTGAAAAGTGTAAATGGAAGAAAAAAACTCCTGAAGAAACAAAGATGGTATAGTGAAGGCAACAATTCACATTGAGAGAGCGGACACTGAATCCAGCATAATTATGCACCTTGAATTTACTCACATCCAAGCACAGTATCAAGGAACAGAGGTGATCAGATCATCCACCTTTCATAAGAAGCTGTCCAGAATTTTCCAAGAGATTTATCCAGAGACAATGCCAATAATCTGACTTTTAGTTAGAACAATTGACTAACTGTTAATTCAAATAGAGCAATTATATCTGTCACCCTGGCTTTAATGTCTTAATCCCTAAAGGTCTCAAGTTGAGTCTGGAGTAGATTCAGAGATAATATATAAAGGAGTTTATAGACTTATGTAAAGCTGAAAAGAGTAAGATTGAGGAAGAGGTAGAATTTTAGAAGATTGTGAATACACAAAGAAAACTGTGAGTTTGTGACTCAGAAGTGAATGTTGGAAAACCAGGGATGGGCTGGAGTGATGACCAGTTTTAGTACCATGAAAGAGAATCTTAATAAAAATTCCCTTTTTAGGATGTAGAACCCCTGGAGTAGTTTACTGAAATGGACAGAGTATATACAACGGGATGGGCCTGCACCCTCAAAGGAGAGGAAATATAGCAAAGATCGCAGCCACTAAGATGGCTTTTTTTGTTGGATCTCTATGAAGCTACTTTGTTAGGTGATACCAGGGGAGGAAATAGTGGCAAAGGGAATATTTTAACTAGGTTGGGAAGTGTGTCCAAATAGAACAAGGGAAACATTTCAAGTACATAGGTGTCAGGGTAGTCAGGGAAACAGTCTTTAAAAAGATTACTGATGCACTGAAAATCTGAAGAGAAGAGTAGGGTAGGCCTAGGAATGGCACGTAAAGCATTGCTGTCTTCCAGAGGAGAGGAAACTCTCTATAAAGAATACTAGAGGTAAAATTTATTGTTGTTGTTGTTGTTGTCTTAGGAATATGCAATAATATAGTGAAACATTTATGCTTTTAGCAACAAGCATGAAAATTCACTTGAAAAAAGTATCCTGTTTTGTTAAAAACACTGTATAATTCAGCTTCATAGTAGAAGATAATTCATGTTGGGGCTGATCTTGCCTTTGGGAGAAGGCAAGAGAGGTAGGAAGAGGAACTGATTTTTTCTCTAGCAGAAAGGGTTAAGGGAGAAATGTGATGAGGGGCCTGGAGCTGGAGGAAAGGCTGGAGACCAAGGACAAGATCAATGATTTTGACATTTATGTCCTGTGTTAAGTGGCTCATTGTATATTCCAGCTGATATTCAGACTTTTCATTTCGCTTTCTTCAGAAAACTAGTGTTGGGGCTAAATTACAGGGCATATTTTGATTCAGCTAGATACAGATGGTCTGTAGAGAAGTGGTGGGTGTCTATTAGCTGTGCTGTTTCATTTTCATTAATGTAAAATTGTTTCTATAACATTTAAATTTTTTCATATAAGGCTACATATAATTTATCTTGGGAAATATATCCGTGGAAATTTGATCACAGAACTGTCCCACAAATGTTTTCAAAATGTGTTTGGTGCAAATAGGTGAAAAGTGAATGATAAGTATAAATGGGAAGTAAATGCATTAAAATCAGACTTATCAGTTAGCAACTGATTTGGTAGCTTCAATGAGAGCAAAATTTATCAGCCAACATTCTGATATTTATATGAAAAATAATCATAAGCCAAATCCCACATCTGTATTTCTGGGGAATATTTTTATTCACACTCAATTTAGAGCACATTCTCACTTCTTACATTAGCTATTCTTTCAGCAGAGAAACAAAAATAAAATAAAGTACTGATTGATGTTACATTATTGATTATTTTGTCCATCACCTTGATGTCTGGTAATAGAATTTTTGTATTAATAGATATTTTTTATTATTATACTTAATATTTATTTACCTTGATTACTGAAACATTTGGCACCTTCTTAAATTTTGTGCCTAAGGCAAGCACCTCAGTCTCCTCAGTCTCTATCTTGGGTTAAAGCAATGCCATTTATTTGGGCTGGGTGCTGGGATGAGCAGCAATTGTGAAATATCCTCAAAATTGGCACCTGTAGATGAAGGAATTGTTTAAGAGACTCTGAATGTTTCCTTCATTATCTGAGATAAGCTGTAGTATTTGATGTGACCAGTTCTAATGAAATTCAGTTTGCTCTAAGGCAAGACTTGATGTAGTTCAGAAAGAGAGAAATTTAAAATTATTGCTAGATCACACATTTCTCAAAGATTATCTTGAGAATTGTTCAACAAGTTTAGAAAGTTATCTCCCATTCTGAGCACAATAAAGATGTATAATCAACGCAGGGGAGACATGGGGGGCAGACATAGGGCCGAAAAACTTCTATTGCAGTGAGACAGATGGTCAGAACTTCAGTTTTGCATAAAGAATAAAACTAGAAGGCCTTTGGGAATTTATGCATTTTCCCTTTGAACTCTTTTACCACTTTCATCTTTTAGAATTAAGTTTCTTTTAATTCTACCACTTTAACCCAACCAAAATTTTTCTATTTCAGTTCTGTTATGTTTCTATAATCTTTCATTTTTCTATATAGCTCCATAAAGCCCACCTAATTGTTGAGTCAATCACATTAAGAGTTGTTGTTGTTAGGTGTCTGTTAAGTTGGTTTATGCTTAACCCCTGCCACCCCAGTTTAGAATTCTGCTCTGTCATTGACCTTGCTCTTATTGGTTTACCCAGAAGCTTGAACCCTCCTCATCTCTGCAGTATTGAAATTTCTCTGATACATGCTGCCAACAGTAAAGCTTATTTAACTCCCTTGTCTAAAGACACCAGAGCTCCACTACTTCTCATGACCACCACTGCCATTCCCCGAGAGTAGCGCCATTATCTCTTCCCTGGGTTATTGCCTTGATCCTCTAATTGGCCACACTGCTTCATCCTTCTGTCTCCACACAGCAGCCAGGCAGCTAGGATGATTTTCTTAAAGGATTTATCACATTTGCATCACTTTCTTACTCAAAACCTGCCAAATGCTTCCAGGTGCACTCAGAGTGAAACCAAAAGTCCTTGGAGTAGTGTACTAGGCTCTTTACAATCTAGTCAAGTTATTTTTCTCACGTCATCTATACCATTCTTTTAAATTTACCCTGCTTTAACTATGCTTCTTTCTTGATCTTGTTCCAATTGGTCAAACTTATTTTCTTTCATGGCCTTTGAATGTACTATTCCCTCTACTTAGGACTGCCTGCAACCGTAGCCCTGTGGCATCCCATCCCGTCATATCTCCGAAGCTAAGCAGGGTTGGGCCTGGTTAGTACTTGGATGGGAGATGGCCTGGGAGTACTATGTGCTGTAGGCTTGGCCGAAGGACCTGGCAACCCACTCCCAAAAAACAATTACCCATTGAGAACCTAATGAATAGCAGAGAAGCACTAACAATAGTGTTTCACCTGTTCTAGGAGGTAGAAGTCAGTAGGCGTTGGACACCAACTTGACAGCACCTAACAACAATAACTACTTAGGAAATTTTCCTTCAGATGTTTCTGTGTTTCACTCAAAATACAAATGGCTTTCTTCAGATGTCTGTATGTTTCACTCTTTCAAAATACTATCTGATGAGGGAGATTTTCTCTAATCTTTATTTGAAATAGCACCCTTGTCCAGTCTCTATCTCCTTTTGTTAATTTGCTTTTCTTTTTCTCCTTAATACTTATCACCATATGACATAAAACATTTTCCAGTCTTCTTTCAACATAATATAAGCTCCATAAAGGCAGAGAATATTGTTCATTGCTGTATCATCAGCATTCAGAACACCTGGTACAAAGTATACAGTCAATAAATATTTGCTGAATGAATGGAGCTATTGCAATGAAGAAATCCATCTTGAAAGTTTTTGAACTAGTATTAACTAGCAGTTTCCCATACATGATTGCTTTTATATTTTTAATATTTTTTTGTCTATTAATATTTTGTGCAGTTACCAAGGGACCAGAAACACATCTTGATATTTTTATCTAGGTCATATCTGCCACAGTTCACATCTTTGGTTCATTGATGAAAAAAAATGTCCAGTAGATAAATCTGAATTCGTGTACAGAAATATTTTAGTGCATTAGCATTATACTTTTGTTTAGCTAATCCTGACATATTTACCACCAGTGACCTGAATCACTAAACTAATTGAATTATTATCTTGATTACAAATGCATTTTTTCCCCTTTGGTTGATCCAACTTGAAATTATTAATAGAGGAAAACAAAGGCATATATGTATATGCAAATCATCATTTAGAAAGGAATATTTAAGAAAATTCTTACAGAATTAAAAAAATATATTTGAAACAAAACTTGGAATAAAAATTTCTATTTATTTTATAATGTATCTACCGTGCTAAACATTCTAGGAACTTATTAATAATCCATAAGGCATTTATGCATATTTATACTAAAATATGTCTTAAAAGGCTATACATTCATAGGTAATAAACTGCTTACAAAAATGATTTCATAAATTTTTTGTATTTGTTTGGAATGAAAAAATACTTTTGCCATTTGAGAAGGTCAGATATGACAAGCAAGTATTAATAATAATCATGTTCTGTCTTGAATCATGTAGCTGGTTAGTTTGCAGTCAACTTTGAAAGGTATTTCTCTCCCATAATTCATCCAACAAAGACATCATTGTATAGTAAAATCTTTCATTCTTTGCAAGACAAATTAGCTAAAGGAAAAATTATTTAAAAGTAAATTTTCCATAAAGAATGATGGTATAAGATAATAGAAAGGCCATTGACTTGATATTTTATTGACCTTCTTGGATAAATGAGATAAGCTATTTTATTTAAATTTCTTTGGACCTAAGTTCCTTCATTTGTAAAAGCAGAAAATTGATCTAGAAATCTCTGAAGTTTTTTCCACATCTAGAATTTCTTGGCTTATTGTTATTTTCAAAAGATATGTTTTTTCTTCTTTATATTTTATATTCCCCATCCTTACAAAAATGTAATGATGAAAAGCAATGAGTATTAATAAATGTGACACTAATACAATTTTAAGACACTTAAAGAAATAATTATTTTCCTACCACTTAAGTGAATTAACAAATTAAAAGAACATATAAAATAATTTAAAGTAACCTGCATGGCCTAATGGATGAATAATAAGTTTTTATTATAGATCTTTTGATATGAAACATCTGAAGTCTACTTATTGTCACAGGGGAAATTTTGGCTGCTTTAGTTTAGTTCACTGGAAACAATTTTGAATTTAATATCTTTATATAATTTTTGTAGTGGAAGGATGAAGAGATGTTCTACTCAAAAAAAATACCCTGTAAATCATGCCCCTTTATAGCAGTGCAAAAACCACGTGAGACTTTTCTTTTCTTTTTATATCTGCCTTCCTTAAAACTGCAGCTTCTTTGTTGGGATTTTATGGCACTAATTAACATTCTGAGTTTTGAGGATGAACATTGCATGTTGCTTATGTTGATTCAGTCTGAGTCTCAATAGAGGTTAAAGTTCTATAACAGAGTTAAACTTAGCCAGAGGTAGATACAGCAGCTTGTCAAATGGTCATTTGAAGGTGTCATCCTAACCCTTCTTGTATCATTTTCTTTTACCAGAAAATGTACATTGTTGTTGTTGTTAGGTGCTGTTTAATTGTGTCCAATTCATAGAGACCCTAGTAGGGTTTTCAATGGTTGTTTGTTTCAGGAGTGGATTGCAAAATAGTTTTCCCATTTTTGCAGAGCAGGGGATGGAACCCAGACCTCTGAAAGCGCAGAGCAGCAGTCTACCAACTGAGCTAAACCCCAGCCTCCCAAAATATATAGGAACACAAAACTCATGAAAGAATTTTCGGGGCTTAAGACTTGTTCTATGAGTTTTGACTCAGTGTACACATTTCTAGATTATTCATTCATTACACATATTCATTCTCTTTCTATTAACATTCACAGAATACTCCAGAGATATTTTGAAGAGATTATCTGCTGTTTATCATTTCAATAATCTATTGTGATGGTATAGAGTTAAAAACAGGAAGTGCTTTTTTTTTTTTTTAGGAAATGAAACGATTTACCAAATGTATTAAATCTCTGTGTCAAGAACCTCAATTCTGAGTCATAGTGACATGAATTACTTTAAGAAATTATACAAGGATGCCGTACTTTTGAGAAAGGGCTCTTGGGTACTAATAATTTCTTAAGTAGATCTGAATAAATATTGCCATTGTGGCATTTTTATTAAGTACAGTTTGCCTATTACTGTAGTTTATGCCATCAAGCTTACTGGTAATTTCCATGGCAGAATGAATATTACAGAAAAAGTTCTACAAAATTCTAAGATATTAAATAAACTTATGTTATACAGTCTTAAGTAACAAAGACTGCCATATTTATAAGTTCCCTAATCAAATAATGTAGATTCTCTTTCCTCCCAGAAATTAGAATACTTATTTCAACTTGTATTTTGCCAGTGCTTGCTATTCATGTTGGCTTATATCACTGCATGCTTTTTGAAATGTGAGATTGGGAACAATTTTTCTTATAGTTTCTTTGTTATTTTCATAGGTGGAGGGAATTGCTATAATACACATGTCACGACTTATTCTCATCTGGGTCATGACTCTTGTTCAGCTGATTCTTTACCTATTCCAATATCTCTTTTTAATCTGACAATGCTGCCTTATTCTTTTTTCTTGATATACAAATGTCAGATACAAAAATCTGAAGAAGATAGTAGCATCCACAAACTACATAGCATAGGCTTCAGAATTAGTCTGGATTCAAATCCCAGCTTGACCTCGTTTCATCTGGTGAAACTTTAAAACCTTCTTCATGCAACAAAAAGTCACATTAATAGCACTCACATCCATTACTAGATTTTTGAACTCCACGAGAGAAAACACATAACTCCCAGCAATATTTATACAATTTACGTTTTTGCCTACACATTCCGAGCTGCTGCTGTAGCTACTCTATTTCCTCAATGATCCTTTGCTGATCACTCCAAAAACAAACAAATAAACAAACAAAAAACAGCAACAACCACAACAAAATCTTCTCTTTGAGCCCTTAGCCCAAGGGAGTTTGTGTTCTCCTCTTTCCTTTTGTCCTGAGTGTCAGTAACAAATATCTCCCCCAAGTTACATTGAGTTTTGTGCTCCAAGGGTGGGAAAATCAGAAAACTGAAGCACTTAAGCTGAAAGTGTTAAATTCCTCTTAAGATTTTTAAAAAATAGCACACTAGCTTTGAAAACACATGCCAAATATTTAAGGTCTTTGTAAAAGCAAACCATTATTATGAAACAAGTTTATTGCATGGGATGCAAAGAAGAAATCACTTTGTTTCACTTTTCCAAGTATTGCCTTCCAAGAGGCTAGGTTCACTCTCTATGCACACCTCATCATAATATGTCAGGCATACTTTTCCAAGATTGTTGGGGGTTTTAGAGCAGACAGATCCAATTCTAGTCAAATATAAAATCATAATGTTAATCTGTTAACCGGGTCAAAAGCCTGAATACAAACTCTGCAGATCAACAACAGACAAAGAGTTCTGCTACCAGTCTTACACCAACTTCTTTCCACTGGCTTTGATCCTCCTGGCTCCTAGGAGGCTGAAGGGTAAAGACCCATTTATAGTACATATAAATGCATACACACACAAGAACACACTCAGAGTAATGAATTGATTATGGACACAGTTTTAAAATAAAATAGATTAGTCTAACTGTGTAGCACAGAAAACATTATCTTATGAACTTTTCATTCCTGAGGTTGAGGAGGAGGAAGGAGAGAACAAGAGGAAGAAATGGAGGGACAGGGAGAGGGGGAGAGGTGGTAGGAGAGGGAGTGGGAAAGAAAGAGAATGTATTTCATGTCATAGGTTATGATCAAAAATGTTTGTGAATCACTGGGCTATTGGTGCTGGACATTATTCCCCTCTGTCCTTGGAGTATAGAGCTTTGTCTTTCCTGGGCTGATTTGGTCTCTTCAGAATCCTCTCCTGGAATATACCACATTGTCTCTTCTAGATGATATCCTTTCCTTGTTCCTGCCTTTCAGTGTGGCACCCCTGGCCTTGTCACCATCATTGGTAGCCCTCTCCAGGATGGTCTTTCTAATTGAATTGGGCCCATTGCAGTGGAAGTGCAACTCTCTTCGTTCAGCATTCTACCTGTAGACTTCTCTAGATGAAACTCAGGATAGAGTCTCTTTGGACTCAAATTAAAAGAGACTCAAATTATGTTCCTGGAGGAATTCTTTCCCACCCTATCCCATCACTGGGAGAACCTGTGAGGTTCAGAATCTCAGTCCTCTTCAAGCTGACTCCCAGTGAGACCATAGTCATTGCCACTGATTGTCAAGCTCAATTTTTCTGATGGTTCTATGGGACCCCTAGCTTGGTTTGTGACTTGGGGAAGCAGGAGAGAAGAGAGAAAAGCCATAGCTGTCTTAAAAATTATTCATTACCTTTCAAGGATACATGGATTTTATTTTTATTGAACAAATATTTTAGGAATTCATGTAGATACTGGAAGCAGAAATGATTGGGATTCACAGGACTGGATTTAACCACCTCTTTGTAGATTCTCTGGAGATACGTCTTACAACTCTAAAAATTGTGGGTAAATTATTGATTACTAATTGCTCTGAGGCTAGGGGATAAGTGAAATTGAGAAAACAGAAATGCTGAGGACCATTTATTATTTTTAAATTTAATATTATACTTTGAGTTGTCTCTTTTTCCTTGAATCTTCTACATAGGACTCGTCTGCTGTCCTGATGATCAGGATCTCTTGAGTGGGTACTCAGGGGTATTTGGGTATAATGTATATGTACATAATGTATATGTCAACTGGGGTTGACAAAAATGTACACACCTTTTTATGAGTGGTTAATATAAAACTTATGTGTTTCATTATAACATTTCTATACATGCTTATCATTGTACATGGTCTATATTCAACTCCCCCATTACCCTCTCTGGACATATTTCCCTATCTCTGATCCTGTTCATTCATACCAATGGTTCCCTTTCTACTTACATGCTTTGTTCATATGTATGTGTATATATATTTACATATTATATATTAAATTAAATTTAATATGTATATAATATGTAATATATATATATATGTGTGTGTGTGTGTGTGTGTGTGTGTGTGTGTGTGTGTGCTGCTATTGTTAGGTGTCGTCAAGTCCAACTCATAGTAACCATATGTAAAGAGAATGAAACACTACCCAACAATATGGCATACATGCAATCTTTTTTTATGTTTAAGCCTGTTGTCGCAGTTACTGTGTCAATCCATATAGTTGAAGGTCTTCCTTTTTTTCATTGACTGGCCACTCTCCCAAACATAATCTAGGGATTAGTACCTTCTGACAACATGTCCAAAATATGTAAGATACAGCCTAAACATTCTTGCTTCCAAGGAGCACTCTAGTTACCCTTCTTCTATGACAGATCTGTTGGTACCTTTGGCAGTCTAGGGGCTAATCAATATTTATCTCTAGCACCATAATTCAAAAGCAAAAATTCTTCTTCTGTCTCCCTTATTTGCTTCCCAGCTTTCACTAGCATATGATGCAACTGGAAATACCACGGGATGAGTCAGGAGCATTTCCACCTTCAACCTGACCTCTTTACTTTTCAACACTCTGAGGAGGTATTTTCTAACAGCTTTCCCAATGCAATGCATCTTTTGATTTCTTAGGGGCTGCTTCTGTGGGTATTGATTATAGAACCAAGTAAAGAAAAATCTTGGACCACCTTGGTCTTTTCTGCATTTATCATGGAGTTGCTTACTGATCCAGTTGGAAGGATTATTATTTTTTTTCTTTGGTGTTGAGGCACAGTCCAAACTGAAGGCTATGTTCTTTGATCTTCATCAGTAAATGTTTCAAATCTTCCTCACTTTCAGCAAATAGAGTTGTGACATCTTCATAATGCAGACTGTTAATGAATCTTCCTCCAATCCTGATGCTATATTCTTCTTCATAAAGTCTAGCTTCTTGGATTATTTCCTCAGCAGGAGATATGATAAAAGCATACAGCCCTTGGTACAACTTTCCTTCCTTTAAACCAAGCGGTGTTTCCTTGTTCTGTTTGAACAACTGTCTCTTTGTTCCTTGTACAGATTCCTAGTGAGTACAATTAAGTGCCCTGTTATTCCCATTCTACACAATGTTATCCAAAATTTGCCATTATCCACACAGTCAAATGTCTTAGTCATTAAAACAGTTCGACACCTTTCTCATATTCTCTGCTTTCAGCGAATATCTACCTGTCATCAGTAATAATAGCCTTAGTTCCATGCCCTCTTCTGAATTGAGCCTGATTTTCCAGCAGTTCCGTGTTTCTAGATATTGTTGAAGTTGCTTTTGAATGGTCTTTACTAAAATTTTACTTTTGTGTGATATTAATGCTATTGGGAAATAATTTTTCCATTAGATTTGATCTCTTTCTTGCGAATAGGCAAAATATGAATATCTTCAAGTCAGTTGGCTAGGTGGCTATTTTTCAAATCTCTTGGCATAAACAAGTGAGCATCTCTAGTGCTGCATCTCTTTGTTGAAATATCTCAACTGGTATTCATTCCATCAATACCTGGAAACTTTTGTTTCCCCAATGCCTTCAAGGCAACTTTCCCTTATTCCTTCAATGTCATTGGTTCATGATCATATGAAATCTCTTGAAATGGCTGATGGTCCAACGATTCTTTTTGGTATAATCACCGTATGCATTCCTTCCAACTTCTTTTGATGTTTCCTGCATCATTTAATATTTCTCCTGTAGACGCTTTCACTATTGCCACTCAAGGCTTGACTTTTTTCAATTATTTAAGCTTAAGAAAAACAAAGCATGTTCTTCCCTTTTGGTTTTCTACCTCCAGCTCATTGTACATTATTATATTTGATTTTGTCTTCTCGAGCTGCCCTCTGAAAGCTTCTGTTTAGTTCTTTAACTTTGTCCTGTCTTTCTTTTATTTAAGTGGCTTGTTATTCAAAGGTAAATTTCAGAGTCTCTTTTGACATGTAATTTTATCTTTTCTTTTTTCCTGTATTTTAAATAATCTTTTGCTTTCCTCATGAATGATATTTTTGATGTAATGCCACAACTCGTCCAGTCTTCAATCATTAGTGTGCAATGCATCAAATCTTGTTCTTTAGGTGGTCTCTGAACTCAGGTGGGATATACTCTAATATACTTGTTCTAATTTTCTTCAGTTTTAGTTTGAATCTGCATGTGAGCAATAGATGGTCTGATCTCCAATTAATGCCTGATCATTTTGTGACTTTTGATATTTAGGTTTTCCATTGTCTCCTTCAACAAATAGAGTCAATTTTGTTCCTGTATGTTCCATCTGGTTAATTCCATGGGCATGTTGTTGTCATTGTTGTTGTTAGGTGCTGTGGAGTTAGGTCTGACTCAGCGACCATATCTACAACAGAATGAAACACTCCTTGATACTGTACCATGCCTGGCACTATTGTCAGTGCTTTCCTGCTATTCATAGGCTTTTCAATGGTGGATTGTTTTGAGAGTGGACTTCTAGGTCTTTTTCCCTAGCCTGCAGCACCTTGTATTCCCCTGTGGTCTCTGATGTAAGAACTAACAAGACCTATCCTGCTTAGCTTCTGAGATCAGGCAGAATCAGGTACTAGGGTGCTATGGTTGCAGATTCACCATGTGTATAGTTGCTGTTTATGTTGGTAAAAATATGTATTTGCAATGAAAAAGTCATTGGTCTGACAAAGTGCTATCATATGATCTCCAACTTCATTTCTGTCATGAGGGCCATATTTTCCAAATACTGAGGCTTCTTATTTGTTTCCATCTTTTGCATTCCAGTCACCAGTATTTATCAGCACAGCTTGATGGCATGTTCAACCAATTTCGTACTGCAGAAGCTGGTAAATATCTTCCTTTATTCATTTTTGGCCTTAGTTGTGGGTGCATAAATTTGATAACAGTTGTATTAACTGGCCTTCCTTGTAGGCATATGGATATTACTCTATCATTGACAGCCTTGTACTTCTGGACAGACCTTGAGATGCCTTTTTTGATGATGAATGCAACTGTATTTTTCTTTAAGTTGTCATTCCAGGTATGGTAGATCATATAATTATCTGATTCAAAATGGCCCATTTCAGTACATTTTAGCTCACTGATGCTTAGAATGTCAAAGTTTACGTGCTCCATTTCACTTTTGACAATTTCTAATGCTCCTACACTCATACTACATATATTCACTTTCAAATTATTCATGGATGTTTACAGTTGTTCATTCTCATTTTGTGTCTTGCCACATCAGCAAACTGAGTTTCCAGGGGTTTTCCTCAATTCCTGTCATTAAGGTCAACTCTACATTGAGGAGGTAAATCTTCTGTAGTCTACCTATGAGACTCATTCTCTGGCACTATATCTAACAGTGTTTATCTGGCATTTAGAGTTTTCAACGGACTCCATGGCACCTAACAAATAGCAACAAGTGTTTTGGGGCTGGTCTGTGGGGTCCTTCTCCCTAGTCTATCTCAGTCTGGAAGCCCAGGTGAAATCATTCCATTATAGGTGATCCTCCTGGTACCTGATATACCAGTGGTGTAGCTTTTAGCATCATAGTAACACATAAGCCCCCACAGTACGACAAACTGACAGAAAAATGGATACGTAATTGTGGTAAAGAAATATAAATATTTATACTACAGAGTTCCATGATCCCATGGAAAAAGAAGAGCTTGAAGCAAATAATGGCTTCAATATTCTACTCTGAGTGGAGGTCCCGAGAAAAAGGAACTCCTCAGGCTAGGCTGCAGCAGTACTAGGCTATAGGTCTCCCTGCAAGTGATACATCCAGCAGATAGGAAGCAATAATAAGATCATCCAGCAGACAGGAAGCAACAATAAGATCATCCAGCAGACAGGAAGCAACAATAAGATCATATATATATATATATATATATATATATATATATATATATATATAATCTCCAGGTTTTGCCTTTGAGAACAAAATGCAATTTTTCTTTCTTTCCCCCATTACCTTTTCTTATTCCCTCCTATTGTCCTTTATCTCTCCCTACATAGTCCCCCTTCTGCTTTCATGACCTATATAATAAAGTGTTGAGTATAAATTGAAATCAAGCATACATATGTGAGAGAAAATATGCAAAGTCATTTTTTCTGGGTCTGGCTTATTTCACTTAAAATGATCTCTAGCTCTATCCATTTTTCCAGAGAATGACATAATTTTGCCCTTTTTTATGGGTGAATACAACTCTACGGTGTCTATTTACCACATTTTTCTTATCCTCTCATCTATTTATGGATACCTAGGTTGATTCCATATCTTGCTATTTTGAATAGCACTGCAACAAATATGGATAAGCAGGTATTTCTGTGACATGCTGACTTATATTCCTTTGGATATATGCCCAGGAGTGGTATAGCTGGGTCATATGGTAGTTCTATTTTTAGTTTTATGAGGAACATCTATAATGATTTCCACAGTGGCTGCACCAATTTGCATTCCTACTAGCAGTGTAGTAGGATTCCTTTTTCCTCTTCTCCTCGGCAACATTTGTTGTATGGATGCTAGCCATATTACTTGGATAAGATGGTATCTCAATTTAATTTTGATTTGCATTTCCTTGGAGGGTGTTGAACTTTTTTCATATGTTTATTGTCCATATGTATTTGTTCTTTTGAGAAATGTCTGTTTAATTTATGTGCCCATTTCTATTGAATGATTCACTTTTTTGGTGTTTAATTTTTACAGCACTATATACTGTAGATATTAATCCTTTGTCTATTGTATAATTGGAAAAGCTTTTAACCAATTCTATAGGCTGTCTCTTCACTCTATTAATTTTCTCCTTTTCTGTACAAATTTTAATTTTTTAATTTTATTCAATTCCATTTGTCAATTTTTGCTATTTTTCCTGCTTTACCTGGGTCCTTTTCAGAAAGTCTTTGCCTAAACATTTATCTTGAAGGCCAGTCAGAGTGGTGCACACTAGTAATCAGTGATCTGCACAGGATGAGGCAGGAGAATCCTGAATTCGATGACAACCTGGACAACACTTTTGCCTGAAGCCATACAGTTGTGAGATATGATCCCATCAGATCTCAGAAGCTAAGCAGGGTTGGTCCTGGTTAGTACTTGAATGGAAGAAAACCTGGGAACACCAGATGCTGTAGGCTTGGGAGAAGGACTTGGCAGCCCATTCCAAAAAACAATCAGCCTTTGACAATCCTATGAATATCAGAGAAGCACTGATAATAGTGTTTTGCCTATTGCATGTAGGGTCACTGTGAGTTGGACATCAACTTGACAGTGCCTAACAACAACAATATCTTGAAATCTTTCCTCAATGTTTTCCTTTAACAGTTTCAAAGTTTTAATACTTATATTAAGAACTTATATCCATTTTAAACTGATTTTTGCACAGCATGAGAAAGAAGGATATAGTTTCAGTTGTATATATGAGGATATCCAGTTCTCCCAGTACCATTATTGAAGAGACTATAGTTTATCCAACTTGTATTTTTGGCACCTTTGTTGAACCTGTAGTGTCTGTAGCAGCATAGGTTTAATTCTATTTCCTCCATTCTATTCCAATTGTCTACATGCCTATTTTTATGCCAGTATCATGATGTTTTGTACTCTGTAGTATAATTTGAAATCAGGTATTCTTATACCCAATACATTGCTCTACTGATTCAGTCTTTTATGTTTCCATATGAATTTTAGTTTTCTTTCTATTTCTCTGAAGAATGTCATTGGAACATTGATGGAGATGGCATTGAATCTATAAATTGCTTGTGGTAATGTAGCCATTTTCACAATATTAATTCTTCAGATTATGGTACTGAGAGGCTTTAAATGTTATAGTGTCCTATTAGATTATTTTCTTAAAGTTATCATTGTAAAGGTCTTTTACCTCCTTTGTTAAGTTTATTCCTAAGTATATTATTCTCTTTGACGCTATTGTGTATAGGATTGTTTCTTGATTTCTTTTTTAGCCTTCTCATTATTGGTATGTATAAAATGTACTGATTTTTGTATTTTCACTTGGAATCCTGAGGCTTTGCTAAAATATTTTCTGCTTCAGTCTTTAGAGTCTCTTAAGTATAGGATGATATCATCTGCAAATAGGGATAATTTGACTCCTCTTTTTATTTTCCTCTTTTGCCTTATTTCTGTGACTAAGAGTTCAATGACCATGTTGTATAATAGCAGAGAGAGTGGACACCATTGTCTCAGTCCTGATTTTAGAGAATGTTTTCAGGTTTCTCTCATTGAGTTTAGGATTTTTTTTATATATTACTTTTATTATGTTGAAGTATGTTTGTCTGATGGGGTAAAACTCAAAATTAGAAGGAACAAGTATAAACACCCATAAATAATTAGAAAGTGGAATGTACATAGTCTGAACCTAGGAAAGTAAGGAATCATTAAAAGGGAAATGGAGCACATGTACATCAACATTCTGGGCATCCATGAGGTAAAATGAACTGACATGAGCCATTTGGAATCAGTTAATAATATTATATACTGTGCCAGGAATGACAACTTAAAGAGAAAGGTGGTTGTATTCACCATCAAAAAAGACACCTCAAAATATGTCCTAAAGTATAATGCTATCAATGATAGAATAACATCCAAATACCTAATAAGAAGATCAGTTAATGTGATTATTATTCAAATTTATGCACCAACCATTAAGGCCACAAATAAAGATAGGAAAGAATTTTACCTGTCCCTGCAATCTAAAATAGATTAAACATGCAATCAGGATATACTGAAAGTTACTAGTGACAGGAATGCAAAAGTTGGAAACAAAGAGGAAGGCTCAGTAGTTGGAAAATATGTCCTTGGTGACAGAAATAATGTTGGAGATTGCATGATAGAATTTTGTCAGATGAATGACCTTTTCATTTCAAATGAATTTTTTCACCAACATAGACAGTGATCATACACATGGAATTCACTGGATGGAACATAGAAGAACCAAACTGAATAGATTTGTGGAAAGAGATGATGGAAAAGGTCAATATCAAGTCAGAAGAAGAGGTGGAGGCAGGAGGATTGCAAGTTTGAGATCAGAGGCAGTCCGCATAACTTAGAGAGACCCTGTCTCAAAAAGTAAAAAATTGGGCTGTGGGTGCAGCCCAGTGGTCCAGCACTTGCAGAACATGCAAGCTTGAGGCCCTGGGTTCAACACCCAGTACAAAAACAAAAGTCTGAAGAAGAGCAGATGCTGATTGTGGATCAGACCATCAACTGCTCATATGCAGATTCAAACTGAAACTGAAGAAAATTAGAATAAAAGAGCCAAAGTATGACCTTGAGTATATTCTACCTGAGTTGAGAGACCACCTCTAGAACAGATTGGGTGCATTAGACACTAATGATAGAAAACTAAATGAGTTGTGGCATGACATCAAAGACCTCACTCATGAGGAAAGCAAAAGGTTATTAAAAACACAGGGAAAAAGAAAAGAACAAATTACATATCACAAGGTACTCTGAAATTCGCTCTTGAAAGTCAATCAGCTAAAATAAAAAGAAGATATAATGAAGTTAAAGAACTAAATAGATTTCAAAAGGCAGCTCAAGAAGAAAGAATCAAATATTCAAATGACATGTGCACACAGCTGTGGACAGAAAAACAACAAGGAAGAATACACTCTTTTTCTCAAGCTTAAAGAATTGAAGAAAAAATTCAAACCTTGAGTGGCAATAGTGAAGGATTTTATGGGGAAAATGTTAAACAACACAGGAATATGCAGAGCCATACCAAAAAAGATTGGTAGATGATGAACCATTGCGTGATGTTGTATATGATCAGGAACCAATGGTACTGAAGGACAAAGTGGAAGATGCCTTGAAAGAATTGGTAAAACATAATGCTCCAGGAATTGGTGGAAAACAAGTAGAAATATTTCAATAAAGAAATGCAGCACTGAAAGTGCTCACTTGCTTATGCCATGAGATTTGGAGAACAGCCACCTCCCCAACTGACTGGAAGAGATGCATATTTGTGCCTATTTCCAAAAAAGGGGCTCCAACCAAATATGGAAATCATAAAACAATAACGTTGATATCTCAACCAAGTAAAATTTTGCTAAGGATCATTCAAAAGCAACAGCAGCAGTATATTAATAGGGAAGGGCTAGAAAATCAAGTCCAATTCAGAAGAAGGTATAGAATCAAAGATATCATTGCTGATGCTAAATGGTTATTAGCCAAAACAGAATACCAGAAAGATATCTGTCCATGTTTCATTGACAATGCAAAGACATTTGACTGTGGACCATAACATATTGTGGATAACATTGCAGAAAATGGGAATCCTAGAGCACTTAATTATACTCATTAGGAATCTGTACATGGACCAGGAAGTAGTCATTCAAAGAGAACAAGGAAACATTGCCTGGTTTAAATCAAGAAAGATGTGTATCCCTTTATGATACCTCTTTAATATGTATGCTAAGCAAGTAACCCAAGAAGCTGGCCTTTTTTTTTTTCAATACTGGGGGTTGAACCCAGGGCTTGGTGCTTGCATGCTTTACAAGTGCTTTACCCCCCAGACCATTTTTTAGTTTTTGAGACAGGGTCTTGCTAAATTATGCAGATTGCCTCTGGTCTCAAACTTGCCATCCTCGTGCCTCTGCCTCGTGAGCCACTGGGATTACAGGCGTGTGCCACTGCACCCAGAGAAGCTGGACTTTATGAAAATCCATATGGCCTCAGAATTGGAAGGAGGCTCATTAACAACTGACATTAGGCAGATGACATAACTCTAATTTGCTGACATTAGGCAGATGACATAACTCTAATTTGCTGAAAGTGGAGAGGATTTGAAAAATTTACTGATGAAGATAAAAAAATATAGCCTTCAGTTTGGATTGTGCCTTAACATCAAGAAAACAAAAGTCCTTACAACTGAGTCAGTAATCAACTTCATGGTAAATAGAGAAAAGATTGAGGTTGTCCAAGATTTTGCTTTTCTTGGTTCTACATACAACACCCATGGAAGTATCAGTCAAGAAACCTAAAGATGAATTGCATTGGGAAAAACTGTTGCAAAACACCTCTGTAAAGTGTTGAAAAGTAAAGAGGTCACATTGAAGATGGAGGTTTGCCTAACTCATGCCATGGTATTTTCAGTCATGTCATATGGTTGGAAAAGTTGGGCATTGAATAAGAGAGACAGGAGAAGAAATGATGATTTTAAGTTATGATGTTGGGGATGAATATTGAATATACCATGGACTGCCATAGGAACCAACAAATCTGTCCTAGAGGACAGGCAACTAGAGTGCTCCTTGGAAGCAAGGATGGCTAGACTGTGTCTTACATAATTTGGATATGTTGTCAGGAGAGATCAGTCCCTGGAGAAGGACAATGTGTTTGGGAGAGTGATAAGTTAACAAAAAAAGGAAGATCTTCAACTAGATGGATTGACACAGTGACTGAAACAATGGACTTAAACATAAAAAAGATTGTGTGCCTGACACAGAATCAAGGAGTGTTTCATTTTGATACACATAGGGTCACTATGAGTAGGACTCAACTCAATGGCACTTAACAACAATGATGTTCCTTCTATTCCCAGTTTCTTTAAGACTTTTATTTTGAAGGAATGTTGAGCTTAATCAATGGCCTTTTCTGCAGCTATTGAAATGATTATTTGATTTCATCTCGTCTCTGAGTCTATTCATTTGCTGTATTGAATTTATTGACTTGTGTATATTGAACTACACTTGCAGCCCTGGAATGAAATCAACTTGATCATAGTGTATGATATTTTAATGAGCTGTTGATGTCATTTTGCAAGTATCTTATTAAGGGTTCTTGCATCTAACTACTTCAAGGCTACTGTGAATAGTACTGCAACAAATATGGACTCTTTTCTTGTTTTTATATGCTTATCTGGCTTTCATATGAGGGTATCCTAGCATGAGTTTGCTGGTGCTCCTTCCATTTCTATTTTATGGAATAGTCTGAAGAGCACTTTATTAATTTTTCTTTAAAGGTATGTAGAATTCAGCAGTGAATCCATCTATTACTTTGATGAAAGACTTTTTAATAAATGTTTCAGTCTCACTGCTCATTACAAATCTGTATAAGTTGTTTATAAATTCTTGATTTAATTTTGGTGGCCCAGATGTGTCTGCCTGCAGCCATAGTACTGTGGTATCCAATCTCATCAGATCTCAGAAGCTAAGCAGGGTCAGATGTGGTTAGTACCTGGATATGAGGCCACCTGGGAACACCAGGTGCTGTAGGCTTAGGAGAAGGACATGGCAACCCCCAAAACAATCAGCCATTGAAAACCGTATGAATAGCAGAGATGCATGACAATAGGGTTTCATCTGTTGTACATAGAGTCTGTAAGAGTTGGATACCAACTTGACAGCACCTAACAAAAACAATAACATGTGTCTAGGAATTTATAAATTTCATCTAAATTTCCTAGTTCTTTTGAATATAAATTTTGAAATTATTGCCTAATGTTTCTGGATGTCATTGGTTTCTTTGGTAATATCTCCCTCTCCATCTCTCTCTCTCTCTCTCTCTCTCTCTCTCTCTCTGTCTTTTTTCTTTTGACGATATTGGAGGTTGAACCCAGGACCTCACACTTGCATGCTTTGCAAGTGCTAGAACACTGAGCTGCACTCCCAGTGCCCCTGCCCTGGTTTTTTACTTTTTAAGACAAGGTCTCACTAAATATGCAGATTATTTTGCTTCTGGTCTTGAACTTGCAATCCTCTACCTCTGCCTGGCTCACTGGGATTACAGGTGCATGCCATTGTTCCCGGCTCCTCCTTTTTCACCTCTAATTTTATTAATTTTAGTCTTCTTTCTCTTTCTTTTGATTTATTTGGCTAGGGGTTTGTGGATCTTGTTTATCTTTTCAAAGAACCAACTCTTTTCTCTTCATTTCTGGGTACTATTCTATCAGTCTCCATTTTCTTAATTTCTGCCCCGGTCTTTATTATTTCTGTCTACAGGTTTTGCCCTTACATGTCTGTCACCTTTTCTTTCTGAAGTGGCTTGAGTGTTCCTGTGGTGCTGAAAGCTATGTCACTGGTATTTTAGGTATGAGTAGGCCCATCTATGGTGGACAGGTTTCAGTTGAGCTTCCAGACTAAGGCAGACTAGGGAGAAGGACCCAGCAGCCCACTCCCAAAACAATTAACCATTGAAAACTCTATGAATAGTAGAAAAGTGCTATCAAATGTAGTGCCGGAAAATGAGCTCCCCCCCCCAATGCTGGAAGGCATTCAAGAAAGGCTTGTGGAAGAGTTGCCTCCTCAAAGTAAGTCAATTTTAATGAAAACAATGAAGTAAAGCCCATGGGCCTTCTTTCTGCTGATATAGCAAGGCTCAAGATGAGAAGAAACATAGTGCCTGTAACATTGTACTCAAACATAAAAAGATTGTATTCGCGGAATCATGTTGGGAGTGTTTCATTCTGTTATACATGGGATCATCATGAGTGGTATTTAACTCAACAGTATGCTACAACAAGAACAGATTTTAGACTTGTTCATATTTTTATGAGAAATTGAGGTGCATCATTATGTTATTTACTTGAGTCCCCCTTGATTTTTAAATGTAGGCACTCACAGTTATAGATGCCTTTGCTGTATGACCAAAGTTCTATTATATTATATTTTAATTTTCATTTGATTCTTGGCACTTTTAAAATTCCTTCCCTGCTTTCCTCAGTGATCCACTGATCATTTAATAGTGTATTGTTCAATCTCCATGTATACAATCTCCATTGTATAGTTTCTATAGTTTCTCAGGTTGTTGATTTCTAGTTTTATTCTACTATGACCTGGTAAGATACACAAAATTATTTTTATTTTTTGGTATTTGTAACAAGTTGATTTATGCCCTAAAATGTAAAATGTAATCAACTTTAGAGTATGTTCCATGGTCTGCCTAGAAAAGAGTGTATTCAGTAGCTTTTGGATGTAGTATTCTGCAAAGGTCTATTAAGTCCATTTGACCTATTTTGCTATTTTGCTATTTAACTCTGAAGTTTCTATGTTGTCTTTTTGTCTGAATGTTCTATCTACTGATGAAAGTGTGGTATTGAAGTCACCAACTATTATTGTATTTGGAACTACATGTCCTTCTATGTCTGGTAGTATTTATTTTACCAAACTGGGTGCACTGATGTTTGCTGCACATATTTACAACTGTATTCTCTTGATGGATTGTTCCCTTTATTAATATTATGTAATGACCTTCATGATCTCTTCTAATTTATTTTAAATTCTATTTTGTCTGATATAATAATTGCTAGTCCTGCTTAGTTTTATCTTCCATTTGGTTGGTATATTTTTTTCTATGCTTTTACTATGTGTATCCTTGCCAGTGAGATATGTTTCTTGTAGAAAAGAAAAAGAAACTGGATCTTATTTTTTAATCCAATCAGTTAGCCTATCTCTTAATTAGAGATTTAAGATCATTCATATTTAGGATTATTTTTTAGCAGGATTTGCTGATTCCTATAATTATGTTCAGTGTTTTCCTAGTTGGTTCACATACCATTTGTTCTTTTCTTTCTCCATTATTTATATTTGAGATTTGCTGTTTTTTGGAATTAGATATGAATGATTTTTTTTCTTAGATCTCACTAGTAAAACTGTTCCTTTCATTTTTTTAAAATTTCTTGCACTCTACCGTTATTGAAACTGGATTTCTTCCTTCTGTGTGCATAAGATTTCTTTAATTATGTTCTGCAATGGAAAATTCTTGAATGACTGCCAACAGTATGAACTCCTTTAGCCAACACAGACTAAAGTTTTTGTACCAACAGCCCTCCAATAAACAAAACAATCTAATAAGTTAAAATATCCATTTTTCATAGTGTGGACTCAATGGGGTGACACATGTATAAATAATTAAATAACAAAACCATATCTATCTATCTATCTATCTATCTATCTATCTATCTATCTATCTATCTATCTATGCATGCCTGTCAGGTACAAAAGCCTCCTTGACAATTTTAGCATAGGGAAGTGCTTACCTATCTAAAGGCAGACCTTGGTTCCCAGCTAGAGAATAAGAGTAGAAGCTATTGTTCTGGTCAGCCTGACCCTCCACTGCCTTACATAGAAACATATAAGGGGTTAAAATGATAAATAAGGATAGAGTCCAAAATACCCTATTATAGCTTATCATTTATGAAAAGACTGGGAAGAGACAGACCTTCCAGGTGCTTGTTATGTAAAACAGCAAAGTTTATGCTTTAAACCATGGGCTATTATGACTATTAGGTGTGTGTAAAACTGCACGTATTCTTACTACTTGCTTGACCTGAGCCTAAAAAAGACTGAATAAAAAACTGAGCTATCCGAACAATAAACGGAACGGATCCACATTGCCTCTGAGCTTCTGTGTTTCTGTTACCCACCGCCGCTGACTCCTCACCCGCCTTCGGGAAACCCTGGATCCTAGGCTGCAGCTTGACTGTGGCAAATGTACAGTAAATAGAAAAAGATACACAGGCAGCAAAAGGTAAAAGAGTAGACTAAAAAAGAAAGATGATAACAACTACATTGGAAAAAAGAGAAATGAAAAAAATTTAAATGAATAAAAAAGGAGAGAGTGAGAGAGAGAGAGAGAGAGAGAGAGAGAGAGAGTCCAGTGCTGTGGAGCATATCTGCAATTCCAGCACATTATGAGGATGAGGCTGGAGGATCACCAGCCCCAGCCCAGAAGCAACCTGCCTAATTCAGCAAGACTATCAAAATAAAAATTTAAAAAGTGCTGGGAGTACAGCACAGTGTTAGAGCATTTGCCTAGTGTGAGGCTCTGGGTTCATTTATCAGCAAAGGAAAAAAAAATACACACACACACACAGACACACACACACACACACACACACACACACACACACACACACACATACACAGGCTGGGGTTTACCTCAGTTGGTAGAGTGTTGCTCTGTGCTCTCTGAGGCCCTGGGTTTGAGCTCCAGCACTGAAAAAATGGGAAAAAGACATGCCAATCCACTCCCATACCAATCCTGAAAAAATTAGCCATTGAAAACCCTATGAGGGTTGCTATGGGTTAGATCTGACTTGACAGCACTGGCACTTAACAACAACAGCAACTATATATCTCTATATCTATCTATCTATCTATCTATCTATCTATCTATCTATCTATCTATCTATCATCTATATTTAAAGGCAAAGTTTGAAGCTGTTCTTTTCTGTGTCCTTTAATGTAGGAGTTTATTAAGTGAAAGTGGTGGTCAGTTGAAGTCGGAGTCTCTTATCTGACCTCAGCTCAGTGTTGCCAATCTGCACAGTTCCCCTCAAGAGATGTTGTTGTCTCCTCTCCCCTGGGTGGCTACTGTCCACCTTGGTGACTATCCTGCACCTGAACTTCTCAGTGTGTTAGATTCCCATTTTCCCCTTCTTTGTAGCTTCGTGCCACAGCCATGTCCCATCGTGGAGTTGTGGTAGATTGTCTCCAGGCTTCCTGATTCTTGATTGTTCTTGGTTTTCAGGTCCTCAGAGTACCTGAGACTAATACAATAGATTTCCTCTCAAAATGTTGCCCATTCACAGCTTTCTGAGAAATGGAGCATAGCAAAATAGATCTCTTCTCTAATTCTGACCTCCCAGTTGGGAAAAGTCACCAAATCCCTGGAGTGGATCTGAGGGCTTCAAAGACTGTGGACTTGTCCTGGTCTGCACAATAGCACTGAATGGCTTAAATTTTGGGTGAGGCCTCCGGTTCTCCTCTACCTCCAGGTAGTGGTGGCTAGTTCTAAGTGTGTTATCCCTCCATTCTTGGCACTCTGAGACCATTGTATCATGTCATTTGTAATTTCTATGCTTTTCCAGTCTTTTTCTCTGTAGAGTAGAGTCTATCATTTCCTATCCCAAATGTTTTGTTTGAACCTGCCACATGGAGGCTGTCTCTAACCTGCCATCATACTCCAGAAGTCTATATACACATTTTAGGAGATGTTATCTAGGTATTACTTTTTGGAACTGAATTGAATTCAGGTACCAATGTATAGTATGATGTTTGCTCACAAGATGGCATTAATCAAATGAATGCTAGTGCCATGCATTCTTTTTTTTTCTTTTTCCGTTGGTACTGGGAAGTTGAACTCTAGCAACTCACACATACTTTTGTAAGCACTGTACTATTGAACCACATCCATAGCCTATCATTTACTTTTAATTTGAGACAGTGTCTTGCTAAGTTATGCAGGCTGCCTATGGCCTTGAACTTACAATCTTCTTGCCTCAGCCTCTGGCATTGTGGTAATTACAGGACATGGACCACCATGCCTGAACACCATGCATTCTTAATGCAGCAAAATGCAAAGTTTTCACTCTGAGATGTATATACATGTTTTTTGGCATCCTCTGTATATGCTCCCTTACTCCTCATCCTTTTAGGCTACTGGAAAATAACCTCACAATGAAAGAATCTTGATTGGTTCAAATGTGGGTATCTAATTTAAGTGGAATCAATGAGTCTTTTTTTTGTTTTTTGTTTTTTTAAAACATAGGTTTAAAAAACTTGTTTCTAAATCAGTTTCTCATCAGTGAATGAGTAAGATTCTATAAAAACAGGGGTTGCTAGTTGCTATTACAGAGCAGCTACTCCATTATGGTGCCTTGTGACCTTCCATATACCTATGCAGACCATATAGGCAAGTTCTTGGATTCTAGCTGTTCTGACCCTTGATAAAATGCCTTGTAACCCTTCCAGGTCAGGAGAGAATAAGAGGCCTATAAGGAGCTAATGCTCCGCATCACATCTCCTTTCCATTCTTGAGAAGCTGCCATGAGATAGTTTCTTGCTTCCTCCCTGGTTCTGATAAATTTGAGATTTTTTGCCATGTGTCCTCAGGAATAGAGCTGGGAGAGGTGAAAACATTTAACTGTAGTCTAGAATCTACCCTTCAGAAACAAGGCATCTCACAGCTCACAGGTGGCACCTTTTGTTTCAGTGTTGTGCTTTTTTTTGGTTGTTGTTGTTAGGGTACAAAAGCCCTGGGGTGCTGGCACCTTCAACTTAAGTCCATGTAGATAATAACTGTCTGAATTTCAAAATGGCCCCCTATAACTTTAACTGTCAAATCAGTCAAGTTTTGGCCTTGGCTTTGATTTGCTTTGTACATGTTTGAGAGTTATGCACCTGTGCCACAGCAAGAAATATAATGCCTGTGGTAAAAGAGAATAAAGTAGATAAGAGAAGGGGAGAGCATAAAAGTATTCTGGGAGCTGCATCCTTCAACCTTGCTATCTTCGTTTGTGTTGGATTTCTATTACTGAAAGTCAAGTAACACTTGATTAATATATATGAGCTTTCACCCCCTTCCCAAGAAAAAACAACAAATGGTTTCCAGAAATATTTTAATGAGTCAAACTATTCTGTGACTCACTTCCCCCAATTCCTATGATAGAGCATGTCTTATTTTAATCAATAAGTGGTCGTTATATGCCTGTTCACATCTATTTTGGGTGAATTCTTGTGCACAATAATGGACCTATTTGTGTAGTCAGATATCACATGCTATTTTCAGCAAGATATAGACTCCTTGGTTCCAATCTAGAACAAATTAATCAGCTCACATTGGTGAATGGTGAATTGGTAAACACAAACGAAAAATAAGCTTGCTTCTCCATGTTGAAAATAAGCAAGATTTCCCTCTCTCTTCTCAGAGCATTTACTTTAGAAAACACATAAGTTCTTACTCTCTTTCTTTGAAATATATGTAAATCTTTTACTAGCTAAATAAGCCTTTTGCATGGTTCACAACACAGGCATTTCTTTCTCAAGGACCTGGGGGCCATCTCTTTGTTACATAAACATGAAGGGAAGTAGTTCCTGTATCATTCAGTCTTTATAGGAACATTATTTCCATGGGCTCCTTGTTCCAAGCTACCATAATACCTATTCCTTTGTATAGAGTCACTTAGTTGACATAGATTCACTCGGATAAGCAGGTAAATTTAGTATCAACTGTGTGAGTAAATAAGTGGTGGTGTCAAGTCCTCTTACTTGAGGACCAGTTGTCTTGAGAACATGTATATAAGGAGTTCTTTCTACTTGCTATATAATAGGAGAAGTTTTGTTCTGTCTTTCTAATCTCAGTGGATTGTTTGGTATGGCTATCATATTCTGGCTTAATGCTTATTCAATAGCAAACTTATTTTCTTTGGATATTAACTTTGTGAGCTAGGGTTTAGCTCAGTTGGTAGAGTGCTGCTCCACACTCTCTGAGGACCTGGATTCCATCCCCAGCACCACAAAACAACAACAATAACAACAACAAAAACAGAAGGATGTGGCAATCCACTCCCAAAGCAATCCTGAAACAATCAACCACTGAAAACCCAGTGAGGGTCACTATGAGTCAGACCTGCCTCGAGGGCACCTAACTACAACAACATTACCTTTGTAGAGAGATTTTCTGGTCAGGGGAATATTTTGTTTTTAATTATATTTCCCCAGCATTGGTGTCTAAGCAATTACTTTTTAAAAACAATTATGTTCTTAGGCACTCCTGGTGAAGAACAATGTTTTGTGTTTTGTGTAAGATAAGGCTTCATGTCACCCAGCAAAATATGATCTACATTCCACTTGTCAAGCGCCAGTACATTACTTATTATGAAGCAGGACTGAGGGCTTTCTTTGTACATGATAGAATTTGAGGGAGGTCAAGGAATATTAACATTTATAAATATGCTTACTATGTAACCCACTGTGTACCTCAGGAAGAGGCATAAGTAAAGAACAGGGACTCTAAGCAGTCATTATGAGTAGGTCTCTTCCTAGCTTCCCTACTTAGCACATAAAATTGGACTTGTCACTTAATCACGCTCAGCCTCAGTTTCTTCACAAGAAAATTAATTTTAATTGTATCAATCTCGTAGACATATTATGGCCACAGAATGTGATAATAAGTATAAACTGTTTAATTCAGAGCCTGCTGCATATTAATGCATAACATATAATTGTTATAATTACCCTGAACCCAAAGAACTTTTTGCTTCTGATTACAACAGCAGAACCTCAATCCTTTGTTGTTGTTGTTGTTTTTGTATCTCAAAGGCCATTCAGTTGCTAAGCTCCACTTGTTAAGTTGCAAATGCCTCCTGGGTAAGATTACCTTTTAAACTAATATTAACACCTTATACGTAATAGTTCTAGTAGGCCAGCTATCTGAAAGTAAAATGTTTTGAACCAAAAAAAACAAAGGATGAGATGAATGACTTCATTGGTGGGAAGGGAGATGTGAATTGGAGAGGTCAATTCTTCTCATTTTACCATGCCTGACTGCATAATAACTCCGAAGAATGGGCTGCTTGACCACATTAATGAAGAAGATAGATTCTTCTATGTATTCTGAATATATCATCTTATTAAATAGTTATACCGTTGCAGTGTTTATAATATTGCACACATTATATTTTAAAAAAATCTCAGACTCCATGTGTTCAGGCAATTAGTAAACTAATATGAAGCTCCTCTCACATATCAGTAACCTAAGATGTTAATCTTAAAATTTTATTCCTCTCTTTCTCTAAGTCTGAAGGAAGTCAAGAGTCCCTTTTGGACTGGTTTCTTTTAAGCAGAGTCTCTGGGATCCAGACTCCTGTCATAATGAAACTCTGCTTTTTGGCTCTTAGCCACACAACCTGGGAAGAGAAAAAGAGATTAAATTAAAGAGATATTTCAGTAACCATGTTAAGGGAAAAAAAAAATATATATATATATATATATAGTTGTTGTTGTTAGGTGCCGTCAAGTTGTATCCGACTCATAGCGACACTTATAGTGTTTTCAATGGCTGATTGTTTCGGGATTGCCTTGGGAGTGGGTTGCCACATCCTTCTCCTGTTTTTGCGGTGCTGGGAATCGAACTAGGGACCTCAGAGACTTCAGAGCAGCACTCTACCAACTGAGCTAAATCCCAGCCATATATATATATATATATATATATATATATATATATATATAATGTTCCCTCACATTTCCACATTTTGACCTTAACCTAGATACAAAAGATTCTGGGAACTGGAATCTCATTGTATATGCATGATAAGGAAATAAGCTCCATAAGGATCTAACTCATTTTAGCCACCCACAGGAAAACTAGGGTGTTGGTCTAGAACCTCTATGAAGGCAATTGGAATGTTGAAATATTCATGAAAACATTTGGGCTGAGTACGTTCATGTAGGACAACCTTAACACAAATCCAAACCAAACCAAACCAAAAAGTGTTAATGGTTAAAAGAACAGTAACATTTTTCTAGAGATTCTGCAGGTTGTTTGACTTACTATTTCCCAGATTTGATCATTTTCTGAGGATGACTGAAGCTCAAGAAAGCAGCAATGAACTATGTTCTGAGGGAAGAATCTCCCTAGTAGCAAGTAGTCTGTACTTCTGCATCTTTAGAAAAGTTGTTCTCTATGTTGCTGTGGATACCACTCAGCAATTTTGTCAATTTTCTGTAAGCATAAATCCTGAGAACATTTGTTAGAATGTAAAAGAGGCAGGAGTTTGTGATAGCCTGGGTGCATGTGTCTTTAGCCTGGAGAGAGAGAAGAGATGCTCACCAGCATCTCTTCCATGAAGGAAATGAAGGCAGGATTTCTTTACCTGCTCCTGTAATGTAAATCAACCTGAGCCTATGCTTCCCAGTAATTATAGATTTTCTTTGATTCTGAAAATAAAAGGTACCTATTAGGACATCTGAGGCAAATCCCTAATGACTGTCATTTGTGAGCTCTGGGGAACTGTGTGGTGCACTTGGAGATGTACTCTTAAAACAGGTGGTGGGGAAATTCCTACCTCATCCTATTCTGAGTCATAGTGCTAATTTGGTAGTGAGAGCAATTTCTGGAAAGCTTTATATGGAAGTCAGGAACAAATAACTGTTGCACAGTTGCTGAGATGAGAGCAATTTGTTCCCTCATCTAGCAATTTTAATTTAGTCCATCTTCTCTTAAATAAAAAGTAATTGTCAAGGAGCAGTTTGCAATTTTCTAATGAAGGCCATGGTGTTTGAATGAGGGGAATAGGTGAACACAATAAGGAGTAATGACCAAAGTGGGTTTCCAACACTAATTTTAGACATGATGTATTAATCGTTTCAATATTGACTTTCTTATTTCAAGAGGTACAGGGTCACTGCAAAATTTAACAACTACAAATAAAAGCATATTACATAAAATTCCATGTTAGGTATAACCACTAAAGCTACTATTTATTCTCTCTCTCTCTCTCTCTCTCTTTTTTTTTTTTTTTTTTTTTTTTGCATCTGGATGCCCCTCTTTCTCCATAAAACTATCATATTTATACATCCTTGGGTTTTTGATGGGTGATTTTAAACCTAAAAATGCACTTTGAACATTTTTCATTGGTTAATCTTCTGTGATTTCTTTAATGACTATATGAAATATCACAGGTAAAGTTACTATCATTATTTTTCCTGTCCAAAATGCTCTGTTTTCTGTTGTTCATATGTTGTTTACATCTTGGCGAAGTCAGTACGCTGAGACCTTGAATATTTGATCAAACATAGCCTTTCAATCATTCTTTCTCATGTCACTCTTTAAATTCTCTGTAATTTAAAGACTCTTCCATCATTGTCTGATGTCTTCTTTCCTTTCTTCTTTCTTCCTTCATTTTTTCTAGTCTTTCCTTCTTGGTTTATTTTTTGTTTCCACTTTCCCTTAAATAAAATATAAGATACTCTTTTCTTAGGAGAACAGCTCATTGTGATTGGCTTTAACATATTTTACATTCATTTGCCACTCTAGTTTTCTGCTTCCTCTTTAGTTTTTGGTCTCTGGTGATTTCGCTTATCTATGCAGAGGCTTACTTGTATATTTTATAAGATATTAGTAGTTTATAACCAGACTTTTCATGCATTTCATAGCAATGAGGGACATTTTGTTTTGTGGGCATAAGTAATCTACTGTGCCTTTAGGACCAGAAAATTGTTCCTGTTTGCTCTCTAAATACTATGTGTGGAATACTTCTGGACAAATACGTGTTTGAAACTAAAAGAAAGTACTTAGGCATCACTAATTGCTACAGACAACATTCTATTATAATTTGGAAAGCATACTTCATAAGACTCTATTATAATTTGGAAAGCATACTTCATAAGACTCTATTCCATTTTTATGTTATTGTCTGAGGTAAAATTAATTTGACATGTTTTTCAGTTTGTGCTCTAAAAGTTAAATAGAAGGTAAGAAGATACACAAACTCACACTTAAGAAACTACTGGTAAGTTGTCTAGAGTCTATTGAAACATAGACTCAATTTCTCTGTTAGTCCTTAGATGAAATTTATCACAGGCAGGACACAGGCTTCTTTTTAAAGCCTGAATATTCGATGTTTCTGTATAACATTTTTGAAGAGTCACAAGTTCTTAGTTGAGAAAACAATTGTTGAGTAAGGCAATAAAATGTATTAAGAAGTTTTGATTTTTGTGGTGAGTATTTTAAAGACTAGAAATTTTATTTTACAAAATGACTTGGCCTCTCTGAACTGTTGTGCTCTTATTTGAAAAATGAGAAAGAACAAGCTATTCCACAGTATTATTTACATATTAAAGTGACTGTGTTGTTTTGGTGATCAAAAGTATGCAAGATATCTTATAGTTTCATTACCACCCACTTCTGGTGTACATTATATATTTTAAAACATTTTTATATGCTTAAAATGTTGTGTAAATTTTAACTATTATGTATTAATATTAATTTCTATAAGCTTTTACACTTTTCCTTATGTTACAGTTTTTTGATTAAATAATGTGTCTGAAAATATTTATAGAGAAATATGTTCCCACAATAATAAAAAGAAGCAAGATAAAAGTGAGAGCTCTAGAATTTTGGATGTAAGATTTCAATTTTGACTAAACTTTCTAAAAGACACTTGCAGAAAAGATGTATTTATGTTCTTTCCCCTTAGTCAAAATACTATGTGCAAAACAACTGGAGAACATATCGATTTATTTTTACAAAGGCCAGCAAAAAAGCATTTTATCTAAAATTGAGGACTCCAGTGATTTTTATATATGTATACATTATTTAAAATAAATATAGTTCTGGCTATTCTTTAAAGACTAATAAAACTCATATAAAGCTTTGACTAACTAGATGCTACCTAAATAGAATATCAATACTGCTATTTTAAACATTCAACCAGCATGTTCCTGGTTTTCCACCATAAAAATTAGGTATAAATAGTAGAGAAGAAGACCCAGTCTCCCCCAACTGTAGTCTCCATCAGTTCACTGAAAAGATAATCCAAGAAATCATTTCACCTGAATAAGTTAGTGTATTTGCCATGCAAGTATACTTCAGAAATAATCCCTGAGCCTATCCTATCTCCCCTTTTCTCCTTTCCAATCAACCTCTACCTTTGAACCATTATTATAAGGAAATCTAGACACTTGGTATTGATTATAAGATTTTAAGTCTATGTCAAAAATAGGCAAATAAACTTATCAGCTTATAGGCTACACATACACTTATGAAGTTGACATTTCTCACTGTAAAGATACCAATTTTTCACAGTGAAAAGGGCCAATAGGAACAAAGAGGAACTAAAAAAGAATTAAATATATGTAAGTCAAAAAGTAAAACAAATAAGCTATTGACATGGTCATGTGTGTGGGCCTACTTAGGTTCTAATGTCAACTAGAAAAACCTAATGCTTATTTATTAATATTGCAAATATCTTAGAATCTCCCTTCAGTATATAAGCAGGGACTTTATTATTTTAATGATATTTTACTTTTTATTCTTACTGTTTAACATTCACATTTTTGTTTATATCAGGGTGCAGGTAATAATTAAATTATAACTGATATGAATAATGTCAATAGCCCTTGGAAAAGCAGTCATTTAAATCTCTATCAAAACATGTGTTATTACATTTTTATAGATTTAAAAATACAGAAATGTTCCTGCAAGCCATGAGAGTGTCTCTGTGGAAATCAGTAGCATGAGTGAAAAATTAGCCTATCCAGTAAAAAGTCTTTTATAAATCTACTGCTCTAAGTGAACTTTCTCTGAACTTAAAACATTCCTCTTGTGATCTACTCACATCTACATGCATAACTTTTGGTCTCAGAGGAGGATATGAAGAACTTTTTTAAAAAATTATCTTTTGTGGTTTTTCAATCAATTGATAAAAATTTGTTTCTTCACCGACAATATGTAAAGCATTCAGTTAAGGAGTGAAGAAAAACAAAGTGACTAGTTGCTGTTCAACAAAATTTTCATGAGGTTGGAAGACTAGAGGGACTGTAGCTTTGTTGTTGTTGTTGGGTGCCGTCGAGTCGGTATCTGACTCATAGCGACCCTCATAGGGTTTTCAATGGCTGACTGTTTCGGGATTGCCTTGGGAGTGGATTGCCAGGCCCTTCTCCCATTTTTGCAGTGCTGGGAATTGAACTCGGGACCTCAGAGACTGCAGAGCAGCACTCTACCAACTGAGCTAAATCCCAGCTGACTGTAGCCTTAGAGGACAAATAATAGTGAAAAGAAATCATGACATATGGCCTTTGATTAATTATTCTGTCATCACATTGTTGTTTTCAGGTGCTGTGGAGCCTGGTCTGACTATTAGCAACCCTAGGTAGGGTTTTCAATGGCTAATTGTTTCCAGGTTGCAGTGGAAGGGAATTGCCTTATCTGTCCACTTTCGCAGTGCTGAGGATTGAACCACGGTTCTCAGAGAGCACAGAGCAGCACTCTACCAACTGAGCTAAAACCTACCTCATCCTGTCACTATTGTTGTTAGGTGCCGTTGAGTCGGTATCCGACTCATAGCAACCCTCATAGGGTTCTCAATGGCTGTTTCGGGATTGCCTTGGGAGTGGATTGCTAGGTCCTTCTCCCATTTTCTGCGGTGCTGGGAATTGAACTCAGGACCTCGGAGACTGCACTGCAGTGCTCTACCAACTGAGCTAAATCCCAACTTCAAATTGTACTGAGTTCAGAGGATGATGTGTTTCTCTTGCTATAGGCATTGGCAGGACTCCTGGGCATGACAGAAATTGGATGCACTTTGAAGACCAGAGAAGGAAACTTTGCCATTTCAGATGTTAAACCAGTTGTTCTGTAGCAGATGAGGTTGATGTGAAATTTATTATGTACATTCATTGTCTAGTGAAATGGAAATCCAGTGTTTTCACTTCCTAGGTTTTGTAATCTGTGCTAAAAATAATGAAGAAGAAGAAGAAGAAGGAGAAGGAGAAGGAGAAGGAGAAGGAGAAGGAGCAGCAGCAACAGCAGCAGCAATAAACACCAGTGTTAGAGGAGTGTCAGACACTGTGATAAGGAGCATAAATACAAAGTCAGTTGAGCTACTCATTAGATCAGTATGAAGGGAAGTGTGACCAAAACAAAACACTGAAAACATGGACTTTAGAGTCAAACAAACCTAAACTTCATTTATAACTCTTCATTTACTGCTGTCTGGCCTTGGTGAAATTACTTAACTCCCTATTTTTCTGTTTCCTCATTTTTAAATAAAAATTATATTAATAACTATCTCAAGGTATTAATGCTAATTAAAATAATGCATATTAAAGCAGTCCAGTGGCAAATCCAAGGTATTTTCTTAATATCAGCTATTGATATTTTCAATAACCATTTGAAATGATAGATAATTATCTTCCTCACAGAGATGAAGACACTAGGAAAGAAAATAATTGCCCTGTGTCATAGAAGTAGTAAGGGCAGAACTGGAACTTGAACTGCAGTATTAGATCCCAGAGTTTATTCTCTCAACCCTTACACTATTCTACTTTGTGTTTCATTCATTTAATAAACAACATTTTTGGTTGATTTTATGCTATGTCCAAAGCTTTGAGCTAGAAATGCAATGATGAGAAAACTAAAAAATTCTTTATTCTAATGAACACAACAAACGGAAGGAGTAGCCATTAATAAATATTTAATTGACAACTGAGTTAAGTACTCAGAAGGAATACTTCAATGATTCCATAAGAAGATAAAGAAAGGAAATTTACTGGGTTTATGAGATTAGAGAATGTTTTCCAGAGAAAAGAAGACCAACCAAAGGAAATGAAGGAGGACAGATCATAGAAGGCCTTGTAGACAAGATTAAGGATCTTGATAGTTTTCATAAGGATAATTCAAAGTCATTGAAGAGCTTTATGCAGAAAGGTGACTTGATCAGATTTATTATTGGAAAAACAGCAGGTGCTATGATACACTTTGGTAACACCAGCAGCTCTGGAGGCAGAGGCAGGAAGATTGTGAGTTTGAGGCTATAGGCAGCCTGCACAACTTAATAAGACCCTGTCTTACAATAAAAAGAAAAATTTAAAAAAGGTCTGGGGGTGCAGTTCAGTGGTAGAGCACTGGTTTAGTATGTGGGAGACACTGGGATTAGCCCCTAGCACTAAAAGAAGAAAAAGAAAGGAAGGAAGGAAGGAAGGAAGGAAGGAAGGAAGGAAGGAAGGAGGGAAGGCAGGCAGGCAGGCAGAAAGCAAGCAAGCAAGCAAGCAAGCAAACAAGATAGTTTGGAAAATGGTGGGAGGACATTTAATATGGATAAAGGATTAGTACAGTAACTAGTAATCATAATATTAACTTACACATTCTAAATTATTACAAATGTCATCCAAGAAAGACATGGGAGTACCTTGGATAAGGGCTGTTCATAGGAGAGATTGTGATATAGTAGAGATTTGAAATATATTTGGGTGATTGACCTAAAAGTTTTAATGATCAGTTAAGTAGGAGATGTCAGAGGGAAATAATTAGAATGATTTCCATGTTTCTGGCTTATGCATCTAGAGGATGTTGGCACTGTACCTAAAAGTGGAGATTACTGAGGTTTGGCAGGAAGGTATTGAGCTGAATCTTGGATAATGATGAGCCTGAAATGCTTTTAGTATACAAATAAATATGTTGAATAGGCAATTGGATACATAGCACAGAAGAGAGGTCAACCTGACACTACAAAGGTAGAAGCATATTGTTCTTGTTGTTAGGTGCTGTGGACTTGGAGTCCAACTCATAGCAACCCTGTGTACAACAGGCAAAACACTACTGTCAGTGCTTCTCTGCTGTTCATAAGGTTTTCAATGGTAGATTGATTTTGGGGGGAGGTGGGTTGCTGGGTGCTTCTCCCAAGCCTACAGTATCTGGTGTTCCCAGGCCTTCTCCCATCCAGGTCCTAACCAGGCCCGACCCTGCTTAGCTACTGAGATCTGATGGGATCAGACACCACAGTGCTATGGCTGAAGGCAGAAGCATATAGGTGATATTTAAAATATGTCTGATTGTTGAGGGAAATTCAAAGGGAACAGAAGATATCTGAGCCATAAGAAATTACAACGTTAAATACCCTGGTCTGGAAGAATGGACATTAAAACGAGATTGAAAAGAGAGAGAAATATAGTTGGGGAAACTAAGAGAGAGTGATGTATAAACACCAGGAAAAGAGAAGTCTATATCAGGAAGCAACATAGTTCAGTGCTGTGGAAATATCAAATAAGATAAAGACAGAAAGAACACCCATTAAATTTTGTGGCATGAAGGTCAATGATGATTTTATTGGGAGTTTTCACTGTGGAAAAGAGAGAAAGTCAGTCTCAAATGGATCAAAGGTTGACTGACGTGGATGAAAAGGAGATAATAACTATGAGCAATTCTTTCTAAAATTTCAATTGAGATAAAAATATGAGAACAAATTGGAGGCAAATATGAGGCTGAAGGATGATAGAAATCTAGATGAAAAGAACTGATGTATACATAGGAAGGAGGAGCAATAATTAATAATAGAAGCATCCTCAGAACACAGAAGTGTAAATCCCAAAGCACAGATTAAAAGACTGTGGTTAGAAAAGATATGCTATCTCTTTTTTAACATAACAAGAGGGAAAAAGATGCTATCTGTGGACATGAATAGGTTCATAAGTTTTGTGTTTTGTGGTAGCAATTTAAAGAAGTTCCTGTTGGATGGTTTCAATTTTCTCTGTTCACTATTGTTTCCCTGAAAATCAGCTTGCCTGCCTGTTAGGATTGAATGTAAAAAATATTTTTTGATTATCATATGCACCTATAAACAAGTAAAGCTACTGCTTGTGGTATTTAAACTATTTTAATGATAGAACAATTTTCTTATACAAAGTTAGCCTGAAGCCTTAGGGTAAAGGTTGTATACTAAAATCAATAATAAAGGCAAGATCTGGATCTGGTTTGATGGAAAGGATCAATATGTTGTAAGGAAGCTTTTAAAGGTGAAATGTTTATACTAGAAAAGATGTCTATTTTTAGCAAAAAAATCATATTATTAATAATTATAATTTTGTTAATATTTTTTGCAATACTGTGTGCTTGAATCAAGGGCCCCATGCATATGAGTCAAGCGCTATTCCACTGTGCTGCACCCCAGCCCCCTTTATTATTTTTTATTTTGAGATAAGTCCTCACTAAATTGTTCAGGCTGCCTCTGTCCTCAATTTTGCAATCCTCCTGCCTCAACCTCCCAAGTCACTGGGATTATAGATGTATATGACTGCATCTGGTTTAATTTTGTCATTTTAAAAAATGATATGTTTTGATATTTTATTTCCTTTTATATATACATACTTGGATTAATGCCTAAATGAGTAAATGTTTTAATGTCATACATACTTTTCCTAATATTTTTGTTCTACTTATTTCCTAAAATATGCCCTTCTACTTGACTCTTCTGCTCCTTTATCTTTTCCATGATGGCTTGTGTCATGAAAACAATTATAAGAATACTTCCAGATTTGTCTCCATTTTATAAATTTAAAGGAATATTTTTATGTAAATTAATTGTTAATCTATACTTATGTACTTGTATTGTATAATTAATACTTCTCTAAATCAACATATATTTCTCATATTGCAGCCTGAGGTTTGTCCCATAAACAATTCAGCCTTTCCTATAGTGATTTTCTTATTTTTTTTTTTTGCTTGTATGAACCAGTACTACTAAAATATCTTTCTTACAAAATCTTTTATACTAGTGTTACTCTATGTGTGTATATATGTGCATATATGGAGATATATTCACATATATTTATCTATAACTATATAAATAAGAATATAAGTAGGATCTCCCACTGTCTGTCAGCTTGTATTGCTGTGGGGCTTGCATGTTGCTATGATATTGAAAGCTATGCCACTGGTATCTCAGATACCAGCAGAGCCACCCATGGTGGACAGGTTTCAGCTGAGCTTCCAGACTAAGAGAGACTAGGAAGAAGGACTACTCTCAAAACAATGAGCCATTAAAAATCCTATGAATAGCAAAGAAGCACTGTCAAATGCGGTGTCAGAAAATGAGCCCCCAAGTCGGAAGGCATTCAAGAGAGGACTGAAGAAGTATTGCCTCCTCAAAGTAGAGTCGACCTTAATGACAGAAATGTAGCAAAGCCTCTGAGACCTCCTTCTGTAGATGTATCATGACACAAAATGAGAAGAAACACTGGCTGCCAGAAAGGGCTCAGACATAAAAAGATCATGTGTATGGTGCAGTGTTTGGTAGCATTTTGTTCTGTTGTATGTAGAGTTCCTATGAGTCAGACTCAACTTGACTGCACCTAACAAAAACAACAACATAGATTGGACAGATTCTTTTCAGGAGACAGGTTTTCAAAGTGTGTATGCCATTTTACTTTCAATAGATTTTGTCAAGTTGTAAATAAGCATGGTTATAGCTTTTTTTTTTCAGGATATACAGAAGAGTGTATTTATCTCTGAACCTCCACTAAATCAAGGTAAAAATTTTAAAAAGGAAATATGAGAAAAGTTTTGATGTATAAGTTAGATAATTTAAAATATTTTAAAGAGTGAAGACTGGTGGAAGTTTTGTGAAGTTTTTTTTTTTTTTCTTATAAGTTGGGCAGAGAGATCAATGTCCTCCCACCTCCCAAAGTAGAGGGCATGGGGAAGCCTCACTTTACCTCAAGTCAAAAATGACTAGGAGTAGGATTTCCAGATGAAATCTGACATACCCAGGCTAAGTTTGAATTGCAAGTAAACAATGAATAATCTTAGTAAAAGTATATGCCAAACATTGCAGACATGGTATATATTTATCTTTAAAATAATCTTCTGTTCAAAACCTTCTGAACCTCAAATTTAATTGGAAAGTCTTTATTCTAATATGCTGAATCTGTCAACCATAACTGAAGAGTTTGATGAGTTTGATATGTATCATCTGAGTTATATGAAACAATTGGCCAGTGTCTCACACATGCATGAGAAAAACAGAGGGAGAGAGGTGAGTCAGTGGAGTGCTCAGGGTTAGATTAAGCTGCATTTTCATCATTTGACCATGTTGTTGTTGTTCTTAGGTGCAGTTAAGTCCATATCCAACTCATAGTGACCCTGTGTACAACAGGTGAAACAGTATTGTCAGTGCTTCTCTGCTGTTCATAGTGTTTTCAATGGCAGATTCATTTTTGGGAGTGGGTTGCTGGGTCCATCTCTCAAGCCTACAGCACCTGGTGTTCCCAGATGGTCTCCCACCCAAGTAATAACCAGGGCTAACACTGCCTAGCTTCCGAGATCTGACGGGATCAGACGCCATATGACCATAGAGTGTATGATTTCCCCACTGAGTAGGAAATGGGCAAAGAAGACTTGAGCTTGTAATCCTGCTCAAGTGTACTCTAAGAGGGGTGTTCCTCTACTGAATCCAATTCATGCCTCTGGGAGTGCACCTGAATTTATCAGGCAAGCCAGAGGCAGAACACTAATTCCTAGAAGCTGAAGAGAGGCTATGAAAACACCAAAACATAGTTCATTCCAAGGAAACATTGGGGAAGTGAAAGTAATAAGTGAGATTTCCAAACACCACCAGAGAATAGGAAGGAATGAGAAAGTGAACATGGAACCTCCTGACCAAATGAGTCTGAAACTTTCCTATAAGAGTAAGTCATTTCCTATTCTACTTCACCTCTACTTTCCACTGACTTGCGCAGGGATAAAAACATTAAGTCTTTCAAGTTGTATTATATTTTGACTGATTTTAGAGAGAGAAAATACAAATAAGATGATAAAGTCCTTGGAAACTGGGACCGAATATTTGAGAAATATGTATCTGAAAAGGGATTAATATTCAGGATATAAAGCAAATTCCTGAAACGCAGCAACAACAACAAAATCTGATTTGAAAATGTGTAACGGGATCAGGTGTGGTGACTCACACATAATCCCCGTGACTCAGGAGGTGGAGGCAGGAGGATGTCAGGTTTGAGGATAGAGACAGCCTACATAATTTAGTTAAGACTCTGTCTCAATTTAAAAAATAAAAAATGGGCTGTCGGTGCAGCCCAGTGGTAGAGCACTAGCAAAAGTATGTGTGAGGCCCTGATTTCAACTCCCAAGTACTGTAGAAAAATTAAGAAAGAAAAAAGAGAAAGAAAAAGAAAAGAAAAGAAAATGAGTAAGGAGTGCTGAGCAGCTGTGCACACCACCATGCTCAGCACTCCTTACTCATTTTCTTTTTTCCTTTTACTTTTCTTTTTACTTTCTTTTTTCTGCATGAGTTTTTAAATCTTTATGATGAGACTTTCCAAATTGTATGCCTTTCAAGTACTGTATCTCTTATTTTTTTGAATTCCCATCAAGCCAAGTTCTTTCTGTGCAGTAGGTTAGACATATATTATAAATGACATCTGCTGCTGACCCTTAAAGAATGAGAATCATAAGGTCCAAGTGAATGGAACAATTAGTAAAGGGCTGAGAAAGTCAGATGCAAGGAGATTGAACCCAGGAGAGTTGAAGAAATTCTTATGGGAAAATGTGGGGACTATAAGAAATTTGCATGAAGAGTAGACATTAAGGGAGGTTTTAAATCCAGGATGCTTTCCAGTCACGGTACGAAATAGGCAAGTGAAGAGGTGTGACCACCTGGGTTTTATTTAGGAAACAGCTGTCTTGGATGAAGCACAAAGGACTTTATAGAGGACCACTGTAAAAGGAAGATGAGAACCACAGGACAGTGGATTTTAGTAATACTGCTTAAGAACTTCAAAGTTGATATTGTAACTTTTGAAGGGTGGGATTTGTACAAGGAAGATTTATTTTTTTAAAAAAAATGCCCCTGTGATTTTTAAACTGGAAAAAGAGAAAGGACAAAGGGTGAGAAGCAGCCGGGGGCTGGAGAAATGGCCATATACATGATCATTATTTTAAGAACCTTGGAAAATGTAGATAAGTATTTGGATAGAGCAATAAAGTGAGAAAGGATTCAGATGGGAAGTTCTCTAAGCAAAGAAGAGACCAATAAGATTGGAGAAAGAGGGAAGACTGAAAACTGGAATGAGACTTTGGAGCGTGGGAAAAGGATGATCTCCAAGAAACAACAACAAAAATCCAGAAGAGACTAGACTTAAAGGTCTGCATAGTACGTTTAATTGAATAAAGCATAAGCAGATTGAATAAGCTATAAAGATCTTGGCTTGCCTGCTGTATAGAAAAAAAATTGAAAGTAAATTTGATTTTATACCTATGAAAAATTTAATCCTTTCCCCAAATTTATTTGATAAAAATAAGGTTTATTTATTCATTTAAAATTAAACACAGCTGCCTTTTCCTTTTGTCCTATTGTAATAATTCTGGTTTTATTTTAGCTCTCATTCAGCAAGCAAAGTAAGATCCTCAGTTACACAAGTTTTTTATGCAATTGAATTTTGCTTAGAAATTGTTTATATTGAATCCTATGTTAGAATATAAACTTAAATTCTTTGAGAAATCCATTAGCTATGAATTTAAAATGACAGAATATTTATTTCTCTTCTGCATAAAAGTTAGCTGGTATATAATTGTTTTTGGAGAATTTATTTATTTACCATCAGCACAAATTCCACTTCTGGATCCAAAGAGACTGCTCCACTTTTTGTTACTTCCCAGAGTTGGGAAGGCAGGTAGCTGCATTTTTAAAATCAGTAGAAGGCAAATAGCTTCAATTTAAAGATGTGACCTGAGAGTTACTTATACCCAATTGATAAAACTTGTTGTCAGGTTATTTAGGAAATGTTGTGTTGGTAAGCATACCAAACAAAATTTGGAAAAAGAGGGATTTGTTTCTAAAATGAAGAAGGGTATTCTTTTATGGAAAACCCCAAGTCTGCTTATATTTTATGAGTTATATTCTATCCTTGTTGTTAGGTGCCATCGAGTCATGTCTGACTCATAGCGACCCTTATAGGGTTTTCAATGGCTGATTGTTTCAGGATTGCCTCAGGACTGGATTGCCACATCCTTCTCCCATTTTTGTGGTGCTGGGAGTCGAACTTGGGACCTCAGAGACTACAGAGTGGCGCTCTACCAACTGAGCTAAATCCCAGCCCATATTCTACATAGTGATGTATATATATTATTTGGAATTCTTTTCCATTCTTTAGCATTATTTATTATAGATATTTTCTTATAAAATATTAATACATTTTTAGATATAGAAGAAAAATATCAAGACCCTTGAAGACAATTATCTTCTAATAAATTATTAGGGCTAAAATTATTATGAAATTGTACCACTTGTCCAAATCAAAGGGTCTTTAGATTTATTAAAATGATTATTTTCTATTAGACTAGATTGTTGTTGTGGTAGTGGTGGTGGTGGGGTTTTAAGATGCCATCTAATCACCTCTGACTCAAAGCAACCCTTATTGGGTTTTCAGTGGCTGATTGTTTAGGGAATGCTTCAGGAGTGGATTGCTGTGTGCTCCCATGTTGCTGTTGTTGTTAGGTACTTTTAAGTCAGGTCCGACTCATAGTGACCCTCAAAGAGTATTCCATGAATGATTGTTTCAGGGTTGGTCTGGGAGTGGATTGCCATGTCCTTCTCCTATTTTTGCTGTGTTGAGCATTGAAGCTGGATCCTCAGAGAGTGCAGAGCAACACTCTACCTACTGAGCTAACCCCCTACGTAGGAGTCCCAAAACTGACTGGGTGATGATGGTGACAGTGAGGAATCCAGAAGATGATATTTTAACTTCTAAATGAGTAGATGTATACTTGGAGGAGGTGGCAATGATGCACTATAGCCAAGGTCTCTAATGTGTGCTTAGAGATGATGTGTCCTCATATGCGCTCAGAGACAGTGCTCCTCAAACTTTAATGTACATTTGAACCATCAGGAAACCTAGTGAACAGGTAGGCTCTTCTTTAGTACCTGAGGTGATATTGAGAGTGTGCATTTTTGATAAATTCCCAAGTGAAGTTGATGCTTCTGGTGCTCAGACAATAATTCCAGCAACAAGGGATTAATAAGATTGAGTTAATCAAGCTCTCACTCATCCTTCTTGTTGTTCGGTGCCATCGAGTCGATATCCATCTAATAGCGACCCTACCTGCAACAAGCGAAATGCTAGTCAGTGCTTCTCTGCTATTTGTAGGGTTTTCAATGGCAGATTGATTTTTGGGAGTGGGCTGCCAAGTGCTTTTCCCAATCACTCATCCTTACTGTCTGCCAATTATTTTCTTTCCTTACTATAATCAGAGATGCCTGAATTTAAAAACTGGTTTGGACCCTTACTTATCATAAGTATGCTATTCAACTTTCCTGAGGCTTAGTTTCAGTATTCACATAGGTTTTATAGCTTTGCATTGTTTCCTATGTTTCCAGAAAATATTTCTTGTTTTCTCCCTATTATAGTAAGGGATTATAGTAATGTCCCTTTGAAATTAAGTGTGGCCAGTATCTTCCTGTGTAGGGAAAAGTATATGTCATTTATACGATTTGCTCCTTTCCTTATCTGCCACGATTACTCATTACATTCTAGTACATATTTGATCATGACAACCAGAGTGGTGCCCTCAGCAAACTATTGGAGGATATGTGGCATGGGAATAAACTTTTAATGTATATACGACATTAAGATTGTGAGGGTATTTCTTATATTGACCCAACCTGGTCTACCCTGACTGATAGAAGCATTAAATGGAAAAGTCTTATGACACACACATTCTTTTCCCTCTTATTTCTGTTCCCAACTCCATATAATCTAGCTTTTTGTCATTTCTCTGCATCTATTTTATGAGTAATAAGATAAAAATAGTGAAAAAAAATCTTTTTATTTTCTTCCTATGTTTTCACTTTCTCTTCATTTTCTTTTCTTTTACTTCTTATAACGTTATGTTGATTCAAAAATGGAGAATTTGCAGATAAAGGGAGCTTGGGATCTGTCCAGAGCTACTTTCTCTCCATTATCATGACTAATTTCAAGTCAGCTGGAACTTTCCCACCAAATTCTAACCTATTGGATGATATTTAACACTAGAGCTGAATGGAAAACAAACAAACAAACAAAAAAAACTGATGAATCAGGTCTCTAAAATGAACAATTTAGTCACAGTGATGGCTGTTTTCTATTTCTAATATTACATTTTTATTTCTGCATTTTTTTGCTTGTTGGTAGAATGGCATTTTTATCATTCCTCTACGCACCAATTTGAATTTGGCACCAATGTTGCTAAGTCTCTTCTATTTTTGAGCTACTAGTTCTTGTAATATTTCATCTACCCTGAGAAGAAAAGTGTTAACCAGCGTTTCTTTGACCTTTTTGCTGGATTATAATTTAAGGGTCTGGTATTTCTTTTTTCCTCTCACTTTTGTTCTGTCTCTGTAACCCATGTGACAGAATAAGAATCACCAGCTAATCAAATGGAGACAATTTACAAGTAATGTTCAAACCAGTCTGCCTTTGAACCTTCCTTGTAATTATTTCCCATCATTTTCTTAGGCCTTTTTTCCATTTACATTCTAATTTTATCTTCTAAAGGCAGTTTTTCCCCAATTTATCTCTTAGTACATATGTTGCTTTACCATATATGAAATCTTTGAAAATTTAGTATAATATTTAATAGTCATTTATTCATTGTTCAACACACATTCATTTTAGAACTCTGTTTCTGTGTCCATAGTATTAAAAAAAATCTCACCACTCATAAAATATAGTCTAAAAGGTAGATAAAATTAATAAGCAAGAAAGAAGTATTCAAGAAAGTAATTTTATAGGAGAAAATAAAATCAGGAAAGACAGCTGGGTGTCATCATATGCCCCCATAATCCTACCAATTCCAGAAGTGGAGGCAGGGGGATTGCAAGTTTGAAGCTAAAGGCAGCGTCTATAACATAGCAAGACCCTGTCTCAAAATAAAATATTTTTAAAAGGGCTGGGGGTACAGTTCAGTGGTAAAATACTTACAAAATATGTGGTAGGCGGTGAGTTCAATCTCCTAGTAACAACAGCAACAACTAAATCAGAAAAAAAGGAGCCCAGAGTACATCCTCGAGGATGACTGCTACCTTATGTAAGATTTACTTGGAAGGCCTCATTGATTAAAAAGTATTTGAGCTGAAACTGAACAGAGGTAGTGGTAGAATTATGGGATATCTGGGGAAGAGCTACAGGCAGAGGATATAGCAAGTCTCAATGGCCTCACTGTCAATCTGGACTTAGATTGATGAAGGATTTGCCAACATTGCATATGACTTCACATATGTTCTAAGAATCAATGATGAATGGAAGATGGAAGAAGAGAGATGACAGAGGACTACAAAGAAGGTTTATGAATTAGTCCTGCATATGGAGTACCTCACTTTGTCCTCATTCCACTGATCATTACTTAATAATATGACTGTATCTAAATGTATGGAAAGCTGAGAAATATAATCCATCTTTTCTCTCATGGAAAAAATGTAAAAATAGAGGGTGGGGCGTGGTGGTGCACTCCTGTAATCCCAGTGACTCTGGAGGTGGAGACAGGAGGATCAGAAACTCAAGACCAGAGGCAGTATGCATAACTTAGCAAGAAAAAGTAAAAAAAAAAAAAAAAAAAAAAAAAAAAAAAAAAAAAAAAAGTAGGATTTGGTAAATATATGAATAGTTTCTGGCTTAGCATAAAATATGCTGCAATTAAATGTTTATAGTACTTATGCTATTTATGAATACACCTAGAGAATGTAATTCTTGTAAAATAATACTTTATGACTATCCATTAAGATCACATTATTGTAATAAGCAAAGAATGCTTTGCTATATTGAGCAGTATTATATTGAGCAGTGTATTGACAGAGTATGATTCACCCGGATTACAAATTATCCATCATGGCAGCCATGTGTCATGGTACCTGGTATGCCATTCACATGACTCTGCTTGGACTGTCCTTTAGTGGTGAAATAAAGTCCTTTCTAGAATTCTTTTGACTCCAATAATTGGGAAGCAGGGTATAAAAGTGTACTGTGTCACCAAAACCACACTTGAACATAAATAAAGTATGGCATGCATGAAGTAAGATAGAAGAGAATGGCAGACTGTAGCAGAAACGGTCCAACCTTTTGTGTGTCCCTCCTTTAATCTGTGTTCTTTGTCAGTACCTTTGTATACCAACCCTAGGCTTGAACACTTGACTTAGCTAATGAGATAATAGCAAATATGATGCAAGAGAAAAACTTTTAAAAAGTGATTCTTTATTACAGTTTGTTGATCATGGAAACTTTGTAACTCTTACTATGTAGATAAACCCAAGCCAAATTGTCAGAAACACATTTTCCAGTTAATTCCATCACCCTGAACTGACAGCCATGGCCTACTAACAGCTAACACCTATCACCAGACATATAAAACTGTCATAGTTGGATAATCAACTTCATATAAGTCTCTAATCTGATTATAGCTGCATGCACATGCACAATGAATCCAGCCTAAGTACTGCCAATTTGACTGCAGCCTAAGTTGGCCACACGCAGAATTGTGAGCTAATAAATGTTTGCGCTTTTAAGCCACTGTGTATGGGAGTGTTTTGTTTTGCAGCCAAAAAAAAAAAAAAAAAAGTAAACCTAATCACAATTTCAGAATATAAAATGACAATATTTAATATATAATATTTATTTCATGCAAATATGTTGTTGTGGTTAGGTGCTGTGGAGTTGCATCCGACTCAGTGACTCTCATGGGGTTTTCAATGTCTGATTGTTTCCAGGAGTGGATAGCCATACCCTTCTCCAATTTTTGCAGAGCTGGGGATCAAACCTAGGTCCTTATAAAGTGTGGAGCAGTGCTCTACCAATTGAGCTAAACCCCAGCCTGTCATGCAAATATATATAGCAGAAAACATAATTGATTAATATGTGCACATTTTTGTACCTTATATTTCTTACTTAACATGTTGCTAAATTCTCCAAAAGTACAAAGACTGCTAATCATGCATCACAGCAGGCATTGTATTCAATTGGTTTCCTCTCTTTGATATTTAGTTCATTTATTACTTTTTGTTACTAATAATTAGAATGAAAAACTTCATTTATGATTTTATAAATCATTATGACACTCTCCTTATTGAAATATGTCTTAGAAGTGGATTTAACAAAAATATATTTAAGGTACCCATTTACTAATTGCATTTCTCAATAGGTGAAAATTTACATTACACTAGAAATGTATGAGGTTACTTCCTTTGCCAAATATTTTCAAGCATTTAGTAGTATTATATTTATAGTCTTTGACAAGTTAATAGGCAAAAAATGACATCTATTATTTTAATTGCCATGTTACTAGCTGAATGTGCAAATTTTTTCCTTAGTCACTTTTATTTTCAGACCTCTGAATTATCTTTTCATGTATTTTACTATAAATACCTTTTTCTTTTGGTAGTTTATAATACAATTGATTAGATTCTACCTTTCTTAATAATAGTCATGTTGTTGTTTTTAGGTGTCATCAACTCGGTGTCTAACTTATAGCGACCCTATGTACAACAGACGAAACAGTATTGCTACTGCTTCTCTGGGCTGGGATTTAGCTCAGTTGGTAGAGCGCTGCGCTGCAGTCTCTGAAGTCACGAGTTCAATTCCCAGCACCACAAAAATGGGAGAAGGGCCGAGCAATCCACTCCCAAGGCAGTCTGAAACAGTCAGCCATTGAAAACCCTATGAGGGTTGGTATGAGTCGGATACCGACTCCACGGCACCTAACAACAACAACAACAACAACAACTGCTTCTCTGCTATTTGTAGGGTTTTCAATTGCAGATTTTTTTTTTTTACCAGGGGAGTAGATTGCTATGTCCTTCTCCCAAGCCTATAGCTCCTGGTGTTCCCAGGCTGTCTCCCATCCAAGTACTAACCAGGCCCGACCCTGCTTAGCTTCTGAATACTGACAGATCAGATGCCACAGTGCTATGGCTGCAGGCTAATCATATTGTAGTACTGACTAAAAAGACTATACTGTCTCCCTTTTGATTATACTTCTTTGTTTATAGTTTTCAGTCATAACTTTAAAAATGGTATTTTACTGATGAGTAATCTCCTCTTTTATGAGTATCTGATAGTCCTTGTATTTGCATAATGAATTTCATTCCATTTGAAATCCCAGACCAGCTTGAGATGGCTCATTTTGAGTTGGTTCTTAGTTATATAGCGCAAATTTTTCTACAATTAAAGGTTACCTCACAGTATTACTTCCGATATGTCATTTTTATGTCCTACACAAGTGTACAAATTTGATAAAGTAATTTACAAGAAGGGGCTTTGTAAAGAAATTTATAGAAATCTTTCTACATAGAATCTATTACTTGACTTAAGGATTTGTTAATTGTGGAATCATATCAGAATAATCATATAAGATATGCCCCCTGAAAAATTTTAGTGACTAAAATGTGCTTTCAAGATGGCAGATTAATCATTAAATAAAGCTAAGACATTATCTTGATAAACTATATTATTAGCAAAACTCAAATACAATCTGACATTCATTTTACAAGTTAAACTCTTAAAGATGAAACAGCAATAATCTAACGCAAAGATCTTCTGTTGGGTCATTTGTCCTGTTTTGTTTTTGCACCAAGCCTTAAATGTTGTGATTGTTTGATAGCAGGCTAGTTTCCCAAAGCTGGAGTAGGAAGGGATCAAAAATACATCTAGTCAAGCATAAAGGATGAATTAAAAAATGACCAATAAAAAGTGGGGGGTCCAGGTTTAGCTCTGTTGATGGAGTGCTGCTCCGCACTCTTTGAACACATGGGTTCCATCCCTAACCCCCCAAAATGGAAGAAGGGTGTGGCAATCCATTCCCTAAGCAATCCTGAAACAATCAGCCATTGAAAACCCTGAGGTAAGTCAGGCCTGACACTGTCACCTAAGAACAATAGCAGTAAAAATGGAAAAATACCAAAGGTGAAAATTCAAGGAAATTGTATTTTGTGACTACTGAACTATAAACACATAGAATGTAACAAAGCCCCAATTTTTCTAAGTAATGATAATTTTCGACTGAGTTTATTTTGAAATCTTTAAAAAATCACCTTTGCCCTTTCTTCTGAGTAAAAACTATTTGGAGGTATCCATATTTTTCTCTGTTACCATAGTAAAGGTAGAATGAGTATAAAGGGTAAGATATATGTGCAAGTGTTTGAAGAGGTGCCTCAAGCCCTGGACTACAGCAAGTCATTCATTACGTTGGAAATGCCATAACAAACATGCTTGAAATAGCACATTTTTCATAATATGTATATGTTTCCTTTATAAAACTGAGTTTAAACCTGTAGGCTATTATGAGTTCCTGAAAACAAAAATATTTTCATTTTTTAGGAGTACCATGAAATTAATGCTAGAAAGCCTCTGTCCCCATAGGCATAATATTCCAAAACATTATCCCTAAAGATTTTCTTTAGGACAATATTTTGATGAGCTAGACTACTATTATGTCAGTATTCCCAGAGTACTGATTTGTAGAAATGATGTTAAAATGGATGTATTTAATCAGGAAATAAACTCTACATATTAGAACAGTTCCTAAATATATTAAGAATATTACTTAGTATGTGAAAAACTGTTATAAAAACCCTGCACAGTAGCATAATTAAATATAATTTAGATTTGTCCTGAATCTGCCTATCAAAACTATTTGTTTGAAAATTCAGTTCTTTTTATCTTTCTGAATATGCAGCAAATTCTTTTCAATCAGTAATACAATAGATGATTATTGTACTACTCACAGAAACCTTTAGTATTCATTAGGATTTCATTATGGAGTTAAGGAGGAAATGGAGAAACGGAATTGCCTTCTGTCAAAAGAATTTACCACGTAGTTTGCTTCAGGAGACTGATTGCTACAGAGAGAAGGGGAAGATAATGTGATTTGTTAATGATAACCAAACAATATTGTGGACAACCTCATCATCAGTGTCTTTCATTAGATTGTCATTATTCAATGCTGAGAATACTTTGCATTTTCATTGTTATACTTTCTGAGTCTGACACGCTTCATACCTACAGCCCTTTTGCCTTTCACTTGAAACAGCCACTTGTAGAGAATAAGCAGCTGCGATTAAAATAAAGGGTGACAAATAAATATTTGCTTAAACACGTGCATGCGTACAAAAGTTCTTTTTCTGAAAACCTGTAGTGCTTATAGACAGCTGTAGGTAATTGCCAGTTTGATCTAGGAGGTGAGTGCAGAAATCAGCCAGCATGTGATCATTTTCCATTCTGAAGGATTTATAATTTGTACGTTATTGTTTTTATTGGCAAAGGCATACTCATAAAACTATGGATATCATTTAGATAGCAAATTGAGTTGGCTCAAAAGAAAAGCTTTGTAAAAATATAGTCTGTGTCTTTTTTTGAGCTTGTTTAGAGTTCAAGGCAAAAATAATAGACCTCAAAGCTACGCAGTTTTAAGAACTCTCTACAAATTAAAAAAAAAAAAATACAAATGTTAACAGGAGGTAGAGTCTACTCCACCTCAATATCACACCAAAATGGTTGAACATTCTGGCCTGTTATCGTGAGATTTTCAGCGCTCCCAGGGTAAGAACATACAGACCTCCCCAGTAAACGTTGTTTAACTAGCAGACTTGAATGACTCATGGCATATGAGCACCACTGAGTGATTTATGAATTTCAGCATGCCTTTGTTAATTTTCTTGCTCCTCCTTTTTATCATAAGATTGATATGATGAAATAGAGCTGTTTTTTTCAGTCTTGGTCTCAGACATCACAGACAAAGAAAAGTTGTCTTCACTGTGTCTTACTTGAATTTCTGAGCAAGAGTTGTTATTTTTACCCCACTAAGTTATAGTGGAGGCTGGTATTTACCTCAGTTGGTAGAGTGCCGTTCTACAGTCTCTGAGGTCCTGAGTTCGATTCCCAGCACTACCACAAAAATGGCAATCCACTCCTAAGGCAATCCCAAAATAGTCATTTAAAACCCTATGGGAGTTGCTATGAGTTGGACATGACTCAAAAGCACCTAGCAACAGTAAGTTATAGTGTTTGTTATGCAGCAATTGGTATCAGAATATAGCATATACTCACTTATATGTAGTACTGAGCATATTTTTTCAAGTTGAAAATATATTGTGTTTCTTTTAAAAAATACATTTGAAAATTAGCTAACTCTGAACACAGAAAATAATATACAAATATATTTCATAGGCAGTCAGCACAGACTGCAAAACAATGTTCAAGATACAGAATTTTTCCCAATTTTTATTGTGGTAGATATATACAACAGAATTTACTATCTAAGTCATTTTGAAATGCACAGTTAAGTGGTATTAAGTAGTTCAAATTATTGTATGAGTATCATCATCACTAATCTCCACAATTCTTTTTATCTTAAACAGCCACAAGTCTATACTACTTAAATAATAGCTCCCCTCCACTAGCTCCACTTACTCTTGCAAACACCATTTTATTTTCTGTCTCTATGATTTGGATTTCTCTAAGAATCTCATACCTGCAGCCCTACCACTGTGGTGTCTGATCCCGTCAGATCCCAGAAGCTAATCAGGGTTGGGCCTGGTTAGTACTTGGATGGGAGACCACATGAGAACACCACATGCTGTGGGCTTGGGAGAAGGACCTGGCAACCCACTCCCAAAAAACAATTAGCCATTTAAAACCCTAAGAATAGCAGAGAAGCACTAACAATATTGTTTCACCTGTTGTACATAGGGTTGCTATGAGTCAGACACTGATTCAATAGCACTGAGCAACAAATATCTCATGTCAGTACAATCATACAAGATATGTCTTTTGTGACTGATTTATTTCACTTAAAATAGTATTCTAAAGGTTTATCTATACTGTAGCATTTATCAGACTTTTCCTTCTACTGAAGTTTGAATAATATTCCATTGTATGTATGTACATACATACTACATTTTGCATATCAATTTATCTGTGAACAGATACTTCATTTGCTTCAACATTTTAGATATAATCAACAGGGCTGCTACTAAGTATCTCTGAGAAACTATTCTTTTAAGCATACACCCAGAAGTGGAATTTCTAGACCAACTTTTTGAAGAACTATAATGATGTTTCCAACAACAATTGTACCAGTGTATCTGTCTACAAAAGGTTTCAATCTCTCCACACCTCTCTATCAACACTTGTTATTTTCTATTATTTTTATTGGTTTGATTCTATGAGGTGATATCTCATTTTAGTTTTGATTTGAATTACTCTAATGATTAGTAGTGTTGAGAATCTTTTTGTGTGCTTATTGGTCATCACAAAGGAATGTCATTTTTTTCTTTTCTTTTCCCTTCCTCCTCCTCCTCCTCTTCCCCTCCTCCTCCTCTCCTCCTCCTCCTCCTTCTTCTTTTTCTTCTCTCTCCCTCTCTCTCTGTCTCTCTCTCCTTCTATCTCTGTCTCTCTCTCCCTCCCTCCCTCTCTTTTAAACAATATCTTGCTATTTATACTAGTTTGGACTTGCACTCATGACCCTCAGCCTCAACCTCTTGAGTACTATGAATACATGTGTACACCACCATGCCAGTCCTTTATTCATTTTAAAATCAGGGGTTTTTATTGTTGTTTTTGAGTTTCAGGAGTTCTTTATATATTGTGGCTATTAGTCTCTTTTCCAGACACATAATTCATAAATGGTCTCTCCCATTGTTTGAATTAACATTTTCTTCTGCTGATACCTTTCAAGGCACAATTCTTTCTAAATTTCATGAAATAAAATTTCTCTATTTGTTGTTTGCTCATTTTTTGTATCATATCCAAGAAATTTTTGATGGATCTAATGTTGTGATGCTATTTATTTATTTATTTATTTATGCAGTACTGAGTATTGAGCCCAGGGCCTCATGCATACTAGGCAAAATCTCTACCACTGAGCTACATGTTGCTGCAAAGATTTTGCCTAAAGTTTCATTCAAAGAGTTGAATACTTTATGTTTAATATTTAGTGTTTTATATCCATTTTGAATTAGTTTTTTGAATTATCTGAACCATTTTTGCTTTGTAGGAATAAATCTTACTTGACCATGATGTTTAATCTCTTTAATATGCTGCTGCACTCAATTTGCTAGTATTTTGTTGAGAATTTTTGTAACAATGGTCATATAGATAATGATCTTTGGTTTTCTTTTGTTTTAGAGCCTTTGTCTAGCTTTCTAACATGATAATGTTGGCCTCATAGAAAGAAGAGGTGTTCCACCATCTACAGTTTTCTTTTTCTAGAAAAGTTTGAGAATGAACAGTCTTAGTAATTCTTCAAAAGTTTGATAGAATTCACCAATAAAGCAATCAGGTTTAGGGTCTTATATTTTGTTCTTGTTGTTGAGAGATTTTTCATTACTGATTCAATCTTCTTGGTAGTTATATGTTTATACAGATTTTCTGTTTGTGATTGAGTTTTGGTAAGTTCTGTCTCTCTAAGAACTTGTTCATTTCATCAAAGTTATCCAATATAGTGGTATTCAATTGTTCATGGATATCAAGCTTACTGTTTCCTGTACAATCCAATGTAATGTCCCCACTTTTATTTGTTTGCAGTAATTTGTATGTTTTTCTTTTTTTCTTAGTCCACTTAGCTAAAGATTTGTCAATTTAGTGTACCTTTAAAGGAAACAAATTTTAGTTTCACTTATTTTCTCCATTATTTTTCTAATTTTTATTTCATTTCCCTCTGTTCTATTCCTTTCTTCTTCTACCTTTGAGTTTAGTCTTTTCTTCTGTTTCTCCATAAGACATAAAGTTGTTAATTTGAGATCTTTTTTTTTTTATGTGTATAGCTGTGTATTTCCTCATTAATGCTGTTTTTGATACTTTCCACAAACTTTGGTATGTTATGTTTTATTCTCCTTGGTCTTTAAGCTTTTTCTTTTCTTTTAGTTGTTTAAGATTGTACTTCTTAGTTATCATAAGTTTGTGAATTTTCCAGTTTTACTTCTGATATTTATTTCTAATTCCATCCTACTGATGTCAAACAAGATATTTTGTGTCATATATATATATATATACATATATACATATATATACATACATACATATATATGTGTTTATATATGTGTGTGTATGTATGTATGCGTGTGTATAGATAGATAGATAGATAGAGAATTAATTTATGGCCTAACATGATCTCTGCTGGAAAAATGTCATAGTGTCCTGGAGAAGAATGTATATGCTGATGTTGAGTGGAGTGTTCTGTATACATCTGCTGACTCTACTTCGGTTATTGTGTTAAGTCATCTACTTCCTTATTTGTCTTCTATTTTCTTATCCATTATTTAGAGCAGGTTTTTTCAAGTCTCCAACAATTATAAAAGTGCCTATTTTTGCCTTCAGTTTGGTCAGTTTGGTCTTTGTATATTTTGTCAGTCACTCATTAGGAGTAGAAAAGCTTATAATTGTTATATCTTTTTGCCATATCTAAACTTTTCATAGTATATAATATCCATCTTTGTCTCACAAATGTTTTGGATCTGAAATCTATTTTGTCTGATATTTAGTATAGCCATCTTTGTTCTCTTTCACATGGAATATCTTTTAGTATTCTATCACTTTCAACAAATATAAGTCATTGTATCTAA
>VMDO01011924.1:47868-64643 GCA_007922755.1 Pedetes capensis | reverse complement strand
GTATTATGTGATGTCTTTTTATTGTTATGTTGTCCATACAGGCTATCAGGTTAAATTGTTGTACTTCCTTACAACTATCTTGTCTCTGACAATTTCTCAGATTTCTGATTTTTGAAGACTGTCACAGTTTTGAGGAGTACTAATTAGGTATCTGCTAGACATTTTGTAGAATACTCGATATTTCTCCTTTGTTTACTTCAGTATTAACAGTAGTGCAGGGATTCTGGGAGAAAAATCACATGAGTAAAGTGCCATATCTCAAAATGTCAAGTGTACATGCTGTCAACATGACTTACTTTGGGTTTTGTACTTTATCACCAGGCAAAGTTACTGCTTTCCAGATTTCTCCAGTGTGAACCTGATCCCTACCCAACCCATACCCCACCTTACCATCTTGTGCTCTTTGGAAGAAAGTCCCTATGCACAGCTGACATTTAAGGAATTGGCAGTTATGTGTCACATACTGAGGCTGGAGTATCTACATACATTATTGGAAATTTCTCTACACAAAGATTTGTTTAGTTTTCCTCATTTACTCATTTATTCAACTATGTATTTACATCATTTTAGATTCATAGATATTCATTTAACATGCTGGCTTGCAGTCCAATAATACTTTATTAATTCTGTGGCTTAAGTTCTTCTACTATTGGTCTTTGAGGGCTCATCTAATTGGTACCTGTGTGATAAAAATCAGCTCTTGAATTTCCTCTTGCTAAGTCACCTTCTCTCAATCACCTTCTGCATCTCAGTTAATATGAGGATCACTCTTTTAATAAACATTAAAGATAAGAAAGTACTAAGCATGCTGATGAACACTTGTGATCCAAGTACTCAGTAGGCTGAGGCAAGAGGATTGGGAGTTGGAAGCCAGCTTGTGTTACAGAGAAAGATGATGTCAGCATATCAAAACAGAAAGAAAAAAACAATAAAAATAAAAAGATAAGAAAGTAGTAAAAATAGAAAACAAAGATATGACAAAGTAATAAAAACAAATAGCAGTTCCTATGAAAAGCATAGTAAGTAAAAAATATAAATGTAAAACATAGTGCTAACAACAAACACATAACAAACATATACATATAGTCTTGAATGTGGGGTAAGGGTGTAGCTTAATGATAGAGTGCTTGCCTAGCATGCAAAAAGGCCCTGAGTTCTATCCTCAGTACTTGTGTGTTTGTGTGTGTGGCATGTGTGCATGTGCGTATTATATATAGACATATATATATATATATAGACATATATATATATATATATATATATATATATATATATATATATATCCCTCCATGTGCCTGACAGCTTGTCATGCTATGGAAGCTTGGTGTTGCTTTGATTCTGAAAGCTATGCCTTCAGTATCTCAGATACCAGCAGGGCCACCTGTTGTGGTGGACAGATTTCAGCTGAGCTTCTAGACTATGCCAGACTAAGGAGAAGGACCCAGCAGCCTACTCCCAAAACATTCAGCCATCAAAACCCCTATAAATTGCAGAGAAGCCCTGTCAGATATAGTGCTGGAAATGAGCCCCCATGTTGGAAGGCATTTAAAAGACCACTGGGGAAAAGTTACCTCCTCAAAATAGAATCAACCTTAATGAAAGGAATGGAATAAACACCTGGAACCTCCATTTGCTGATGTGTAATGACTCAAAATGAGAAGAAACATAGTGGCAGTAACAATGGGCTCAAACACAAAAAAGATCATGTGCATGGCACAGTGTTAGATAATGTTTCATTCTGCCATATGTAGAGTCATTTTGAGTCAGATCTGACTCAATGGCACCTGACAACAACATATATAACACACGCACACAGACACACACACACACACACACACACACACACTTGCATGAAAAATGGGCCATAGTGCTATGGTTTGCTTTTTCATGGGGTCTGTGATACTTTCCTGCTCAGTATATAGCTCAATGTATAGCTAATTTATAGCTCAATGATGACAGATGTTTCAGAAAGATATCATGTAATGGAATTTCCTGGCCTTGAAGTCTTTCTTATCAGTTTTAACAGTGTTAATACTAGGTTTTTAACATTATTTTTTCAACTTTATAATAATTGGCACAATAAAATTAAAAATCTAAATAGTTTTAATACTATTAAAATTAGTAAAAAAGACTTCAAGTTCAAGAAATTCCATCACATGATATCGTTCTGAAACATCTGTCATTACTGAGCTTTATGATAGCAGGGAAGTGTCACAGGCCACATAAGACAGACATAGCACCAAAGACTTCTATTCTTTTAATCTGTTTTCATTGATATCATCTCCCTTAAGTTTTTAGCAGATATACATTGTGTTTTTCCACAGTCTAAGTTTTATTTTAGAATTGCTTATATTCTCGTCTATAGCCATACATCCCTGGCATCCGATCTCATGAGATCTCGGAGGCTAAGCAGGGTCAGACCCGATTAGTCCTTATGTGGGAGACTGCCTGGGAATACCAGGTGCTGTAGACTTGGGAGAAGGGTCTGGCAGCAATCAGCCTTTGAAAACTCTATGAATAGCAGGGAAGCACTGACAGTAGTACCGGGTATGGCACAGTGTCAGGTAGTGTTTTGTTCTGCTGTACATAGGGTCACTGGAAGTAGGACTCAACTCCACAGCACCTAATAACAACAACCTATTCTCATAAGTAAGAAGATAATTTCAAAAAAATGATAGTTTTTCACATTTCAAAATATATGAAGAAGTATACATTGATAACTCATTTTTAATGGTCTTACAAAACTATATAAATATCTTTCCTTTGAGTTAATGCAAACTAGATCCATTGTGTGATAAACATTTTCACATTTTAAAATCGTTCTGTGAAAATTCACTTGTATAGACTTTAATTGAGCAAGGAATTTTACAAAACTCAGGAATGGAAAATGTGCCAGGGTTCATACTTGACAGATATAATATATATGGTGTGTGTTTCTATACTATGGATATACACTTCTCTATTTGTGGTAATAAAACCTAGTTATATTTTGCCACAATTCTCTGAATACTGACTGAACAGAAATCAAAATAAGATCAGTTTTTTGGCCAAAGGAAAAAGTACTTTATATTTTCCTGTTATGTTGACCTCATGTTATGATAACCTCTGTGTGAATATGTGGTCGTGGTCGAAACCTTGAAGCGCCGTTGATACAACAAATGTTCAGAAGTAATATATGTGTTACTATGACCCACAATAGTTATCTTCAACCTTTAGAACTGAAACATGATCAGACCTGGCTTAGTCTATTATCCATATCCAGATGTTCACAGATCAATTTTGCTATCACTCTCTTAATCACCTTTCACAAGAGAAAAAAGCCAGAGATTGGCCACTTTAGGTGCTATTGTCTCTAAGGGTTAGTTTCTATGAAAAAAACTGGGTGCTTTTGAATGGTTGAAAGTTTGTCCCTGTTTATATAGCATTAAAATCCTATGTAGTATCATTCATTCAAAATTCCTACATTTGGGACAACTTACTCCACTCTGTTGGATTATATCTCACTTTCTGAGTTGGCAGTAGGGAATATATTACTTTTATCCATTTTACAAGATAAAACTGTAAGGGCCCCAAATTCATACTCCATCTCTTATGATCTACCCACTATTGCTGGAGAATAGCCAAGAAAAAACTTGCTGTGATCTGTGCAAACAGAATGGCATATAAATTTAATTATTCAGGTGAAATGCATATGTGAATGTGTGTACATGCATGTATGCTTCTAAAAGTAAACTATATGATGTTGATGGTTTTGAATTTGTAGTTTACTTCAACTATGTAAAAATGCTTAAATAAGCTGGGGGTGGTGGCGCACGCCTGTAATCCCAGCGGCTTAGGAGGCAGAGCCAGGAGGATCGCAAGTTCGAAACCAGAGGAAGTCCGCATAACTTAGCGAGACCCTGTCTCAGAAAGTAAAGGCAAAAAAAAAGGTCTGGGGGTGCAGCTCAGTGGTCCAGCACTTGCAAAACATGCAAGCGCGAGGCCCTGGGATCAACCCCAAGTATCACACACACAAAAAAAACCTTGAATGAATATATCAGTATTCAAATCTAGAACTGTGTTCTGTTCCTATATGCTTCAATTCATGTCTATGCTCTAAATATGTGAAATAAAAATATATGATAACCTTACACACATTAGAAGATAAATGTTAATAAAAGTATCAGATACGAGATGACAGAAACTACTGTAGTTTGGAAGAAAAAATTGCATTCTCATGGAAAGTTAAGTTAGAATGCCATAGGAAATAAGGAAGTACTGAACTGTGAGACAGTAAAAGTAAAATAAAAAGTATATATATATATATATATATATATATATATATATATATATATATATATCCTGAACAAAATAAGTCAATTGTGGTCAGAGCTACTGAAGGAGAATTTCTGTGGAAGTTGAGGCTGAGTAGCAAAAGTATAAGAAAACAATTGGATGGTAAAATCCAGAATTTACCCATTATAACACTCATAGCTTCCTAGAAGTTAAAATCTATTGAATAGAAGTGTTCATATTCAAGAATAATGAATATGATTTGACTGTAAATTTTCCCACTATAAATTCCTAAGCAAGAGTATAGGGGATAGAAGTTGTTGACATTTGTGAAAAACACATTTCAGGGATATAATACCTTGTGGATTCCCAAAGATGAGGACATCACAGAGAAAGTTTATGCTTAAAGGTGTATAATTCTAACATCTAGGATTTGTATTCTTTTTGTAAAAAGCTGGTTTTTGTTTGAAAAATACCTTCAAAGCCTTTGTTTGTGTGAGTGAGAATCTGGGTACATGGAATCTGGCAAAGGCACCAAAATGCTCCTGCTACAGAGAGGATTCTGGGTAGATGGTAGAGTAAGAAGTATCAAGAAAGTTTCTCCCTAAGTAGACAAAAGTTGCCCAGAAAGAACATGTGTGATATAACTATTTTGGAACTCTGCAATCTATTTAACATTAAAATCTTCCGAGAGAAATCTTGACAGGCAAATTGTGGTCAATTTCAGTGGACTTCAGCTCTTAACAGAGTAGCAGCCACCCATTCCCAATTCCTAACCAACAGGCATTTATGTCTATGTTCCTGGAGCAGCTGCAAATAGTTGGAGATACACAAAGTGAGCAAAAGGACATTTTTATGTGCACTTGTGGATATTTTCTCTGATCACTAATTAGAAAAGTGCAGCAAAAGTGGCAGGCAGCCACTTTTATTGAAATTTTCTCCATTTTGGATGCCCCTGACCCTCAGCTAAAGTGATTCCAGGGGACTTAAAGGGCCAGTAATCTTCCTTATTTCATTTTTTCCTTTTGTGGAGCCAAACATTAAAAGCTAGTACAAAATACACAAACAGCATTTATGGGAGAAAATAAAACTTACCATACATGCTCAGGTTAAAGCTCAGAAAAGATCCCAAAAGACCTTATGTTTGTACCTCAGGAGAAAGTAAGCTTACAGAAACAAAATCAAAACAAAAATCAATAAAAAATAATTAACAAATAAAAGTAATCCTAGGGATGAGAAATATACAATTCACAGAACTGTTACATTATTAGATTCAAATACCCCATTTCAACAAAAACATTAAAAAGAGGGCAAGGAAAAATCCACAGGAAACTATGTCACATTCAAAGAAAAGAAAATCATCAGTAGTGTCCCTGAAAACAAGATGACAAATGAAATAGAAAAACATTTTAAAACACCTGTCTTAAAGATGTCCAAAGAACTAAAGGAAGATGTGGATAAAGGTAAGAAAATGATGTGGAAACAAAATGCAAATATCAATAAAGATACAGAAAATCTAAAAAGAAGCCAAATCATAATTCTAGAACGGGAAAGTATAATAACGGAAATGAAAAGTATACTAACTGGATTCAAAGAAAGCTTTGAGTGGGTAGAAGAAAGAATCAACAAACTTGAGAACAGGACAATGGAGATTATAGAATTCTTTTAGAATGAACAGATAGAAAAAACATTGAACAGAAAGTGAACAGATCCAAAAAGGCCTTTTCGTCACCATTAATAGGCCAATATACATATTTGGAAGAGTTTCAGGACTAGGTGGAGAGAAGGGATAGATATTTAGACCAATGGAATAGGATAAGAAAAAAAGAAAGAAATTAGTAAATGATTTTCCACAAAAGGTCCAAGAGTATCAAATGGGGGAAAATGGTCATTTTAATGAATTATCTTGGGAAAACTGTATATTTCCATTGAAAAAATAAAGTTAGGCCATTACATATAACCATACACAATAATTAACTCAAAGTAAATAAAAACTAAATTGTAATATCTAAAATTATAAACACTGCTAGGACAAAATATAGCTAAAAATCTTCACAGCTTTAGTGAGGCAATGATATTTTGGGTATAAGACCAACAACAATGCAATAAAAGAAAAATAATCAAATTTGACTTTATAAAAAAGAATATATGTTTGCATAAATAAATATATCAATATATTTGTATACTTATTTGTAAATGTAAATATATCGATACACACATATACTTACATATATAGTCTACCAGTGGGTTATTGTGGGGTGTGCTCCTCGCTGGTCCAGGCCAGATGTTCAGAAGGGAGGCAAGCCCACACACACAGATAACTAAACACAATTCACTGGAGACCCTCTGGTGAGGGGGGTGGACTCCTGTGGCCTTCGGAATGCTGCAAGAGGGGAAAAAGGGAAAGCCTCTGGAACTTTTGCCTTGTGGGGAATGAAAGCAGCTCTTTATTGTTAAGGGCAGAGAGCAACTCAAGCAAGTGTATAGCTATAACAAATGTTACAGCTCTTAAGTGCTACAGCTCTTCTGCCTCCGGCACTGGGACTGGAGACTGTCCTCAGCTTCTGTCCACAGGTACTGGGCAAAGGGACTGTCCTCACCTTAACTGTAGTCCTTGAGAGCCCCCGTCTACTTGTCCTGATCTTGGTGGTCACAAGGAGAGATGTTTCCATGTTGCTGGTCAAATCCAGAGAGTCCATTCCTTGCCGATGGTCTGATGGTCCATAGAAGAGAGAGTTCTATCTTGATCGGTGGTCCAGGCCGTCTGCAATGGAGTGGCAGAGCAGACCGGCAGCAAGCGACCCCCTCAGCAGGCAGCAAGCAGCCAGTAGCTCCAGCATTACTATCAGCAGCCTCACAGGTAAAGTGAAATTTGTTTATATAGTCCTTGGGAAACTGCCTTAACTGCCTCAAGATGACAATCAGGTGGGGCCATGAGGGGGTAGGCGTAACCAATTTAGGAGTGACATTCAAATAAAGAGTGAAACCAGATATCACTCCTTGGACAATCAAGGGGAGATCATTGATTACCAATCAGGGGACAAGATGAGGGTTGGCTAATTCCCTACAGGTTATGAAGAATAAGAAAATATTTCCAAATCATATATCTGATAAGGGATTAATATCCAGAATATACAGAGAACTCCTAAAACTTGAAATTAACAACAACGATGAAGATAACAGCAACAATGGAAATCACAACTTGATTCAGAAGTGGGCAAAAGACTTCAGCAGACATTTCTCAAAAGATGATAAATGACTGATGAATAAGAACAGATAAAAGATCCTCAACATCGCTTTACATTAAAGAAATACAAATTAAAATTATAATACCACCTCATACTCGTTAGAATGGATATTATATATATTAAAAAATAGAAAATAGTATTGGGAAGGATATATAGAAATTGATATGCTTTTGAAATCCCTTGTGTACAATGTAAAATACTTCAACTTATATGGAAAGTAGTGAAAAATTAAAAAATAGAGTCACCATATGACCCAACAATTCCTCTTCTGGTTATCTACTCCAAAGAATTGAAAGCCAGGTTTTGAAGACATATTTGTATAAGAGTGTTCACAGCACCATGATTCACAAAGCTAAAATGTGGAAGAAATGGTAGTCTTCCTTGACAGATTAATGGGAAAAAAGTGCTATTGACATGCAATGAAATATTATACAGTCTTAAAAAAGGGAAGATTCTTGTACATGGTAACTTAGATGAAATCTGGGTACATAATGCAAAATGAGAAAAGCCAATCACAAAAAAAGACAATTACGTGATTCCACTTACATGAAGAACTTAACGTTACCAAAAGCATAGTGACAGAAAGTAGAATATTGGTTCCCAGGGCCTGAGGTTGAAGAGGAATTGGATGTTATTGTTTAATAGGTATAGTTTCAGTTTTGCAAGATGAAGAATTCTGGAGATATATTGTGGTTATAGCTGTGAACAATGTGACTGTACCTAATACCATTGAACTGTATACTTGAATGGCTAAGAATATAGATTTTACATTATGCATATTTTATCACAATTTAATTAAAAAACTTGTAGAATGCAAATTTGATGTAATACATATACATATTTCTTACCCATTTAATTTTCATAGCCAATTGGAGTGCTACAAATTAAGAAGATTATAATCACAATCACTCTGAAAAATTATAAATGCTTCTTGAAGTATAACTTTAGAAATATTTTCAAGATGTATATTCTGATTTCTGAAGTGGGATATCTTGTTTATATTGCATGATTGTCCTCAAGTTTAATAGATATTGCCAAGTTTTTCTGAAGTGGTAGAAGCAATATGTGACCGATGGACTGTATGATTGTGTTCACAATGATGTCTGCCTCTTCATTTTCACCTTTGAATAATCTCCTCTGCTTCAGTATAAGTGAGACATGTGACTTACTTTTAAATGAGGGGCTACTCCAATGGTTATGAGATGTCACTGTCATGTGGACCTTATGTCTTTTATTATTATATATTACTAGTAGTCTTGCTATAAAGACTTTCTCTCCTGTTGACTTTGTAAAACTAAGGGTCAGGTTAAGGAGACTTATGTAGCAAGGAAGAGAGCATATCCTCTCATACATGCAGGTGGCCTCTAGGTGACAGCTAGCAAGAAGCCCAAAGCCTCAGTGGTACAGTCAACAACCTGAGTTCTGCTGACAGCCAGAGTGGACTGGAAGTGGATCCTTCCTCCAATCCAGTTTACTGATAAGAATGAAATCCCAACCACCACCTTTATCACAGCCTCAGAAGGACCCAGGCAAGCCATGCTAGGGGTTCTAACACAGAGAAACTTGAGATAGTACAGGTGAATTGTTTATTCCACTCCCAGTGGTTATTTGTCCCCTCAGTAGATAAGACACAATATATTTGAGAATTGTTAGTGCAACTTCTCCAACATGTGATATGTCTATAATTTTTATTTTTTAATGGCTGTGTAAGAATTTTAATATAACCATTTTTAATTTCTGAAATTTGTAGGTTGAGCATATTTGCACCTGTTTATTGTCAATTTGAACTTTCCCTTTCTTAAGTGTTTGTTTGTATCTTTGGGTTATTTCTGCTGAGCTGTTTGTCTTTTTGTAATTGTCTCATTATATTTCCTCATATTGATGTTACTGTCCTTTCTTAGATATATGTGAGGTAAATATTGTTTCCTGCATGAGGGCTTAACTTTTTTATTTGATGGTGTGTTTGATGAAGGTAAGTTTTCATTATAATGAGGTTTCATTGATTAATCTCCTTTATAGTGAGTGATTTTGTGTTTTGATTAAGAAATTCTTCTTGAGAACACCTAACTTGAGACAATGAAGATACTTCTTTCAGCTCTTTTTAACCATAAATATTCATCTTTCATCTTACTCTATAGGTCTATATGAGCCATACCCTACTTTAACATGGTGAAATAAAGGAATAATAAAATTAAGAAATAGATGTAATAAATGTTTTCAAATTAGGAAAAGCTACCTTTTCAGTTCAGATATAAGCTTTGCCTTAACTATTGATAGAGAAGCATTCCTTTGTGTATATACCCGGGAGTGAATTTGTATGATTTTACCATTTGCTTTATTTTTTTTTCTAGTACTAGGGATTGAATCCAGGGCCTCACACATACTTTGACAGTGCTCTACTGCAGGATGTACCCCAGCCCATTTTGTATTTTTTATTTTGAGACACAGTCTTGCTAAGTTATGCAGGCTGCCTCTGACCTTGAATTCCTGATACTCCTGCCTCTGCCTCCAGAGTCACTGGGATTACAGGCATGCGTCACCCTGTCAGACTCTATTCACTTTCTAACACAAAAACAAATTAATAAAATATTTTCTTATTTAAAAATTTTTAAACTGCATTTTAAACAATTTTAACATTATACTTCATTCTTAAGGACATATAACATAGGATTGGAAGAATCATTCAAAATTTGTAAATAATGACTACTGAATTGAATTTCATGAAAAAGTATTACTATTTTGCATATTTTCCTATTTCTAAGAAAAATATTATGATAGAATATAATTCCCAAACTGCAAAGCATCTGAGAGTATATCTTATCTTCAAGCAAACCATGCAAGTTAGCCTGTTGTACCCTCCTGGATCCTGGCCAAAGATATGAGACCCCCTGGAAAAGAGACAAAGAACTTTACTGGTGATGGCAATATCAGGAGTGAGTGTATGAACATTTTCTTGTATTAGTTCCTTTTGCCTGAATAACCATAAGATGATGTGAAGAGGGCTGGGTATCAAACACACATGTAGGATATAGTAATGCAAGAGACAAGGGGTTAGAGACACTGAAATTTATGTAATGAGATGCAATCATGTTCACTCCTTTGTTGAGAGGTAGATGCTATTTCTTTGTCCCAAAACTACTTATAATACAATATTCTTTAAAAAATATACTTTAAAACAAAAGCAATTATTGCCTCTGTTCATATGAAGAACAGAAATAAGAATGACTCATAGGACATTATATCTCAACCCTTTATGGAAGGGGAAAAAGTGATGGATGGAAGATCACATCCTGGAAAATCAAGGAGAAATTAAGGAATTATGTTTCATAATAATTGTCTTCCCTGGCATCTTGAGCATATGTAATTTTGGCTCACTTTAGTGGGACACCCATGATTTTGTCCTAACTTATAATTTATTACCAACCCATGCAAGAGGAAATATCTAGGATGCCACATGGATAAGTAGAATGTAGTTCTCCAAAGCAAAAGTAGCCCAAGTGCCAAAAGTCTCTTATCTCTAAGATAGTCTAAGGAGTAGATAGCTAGTTTCAGATAATTATATTTTTATTTGAGCAGGTATAATCTGATCTTCATAATTGTTGTTAGGCCCTGTCAAGTCATATGCAACTCATAGGGACTCTCCTAGGTTTTCAGTGGCTGATTGTTTCTGGATTGCTTCCGGAGTGGACTGCCACTTCCTTCTGCCATGTTTGCAGTGCTGGGGATTGAACCTGGTCCTCAGAGAGTGCAGACCAGCACTCTACCAACTAAGATAAACCCCACCCCAATCTTCATAGAGGTAAACTGAAATTATTCTCTGGAGTAAGGAAGCTGTAAATGAATTTGTAACATACTTCTTTTCCTTGTACAATAAGTTGAGTCTATATCTCTCTCTAAATATTTGTGTTTGTTAGCCTTTCCTCAGGACACTGGTAATTTCAGGCTAGAAAGTATCTGCAATTAATAATCTTATTCTAAAACATATAGTTGAATTAAAATCATTGTTATGTTCCAAGAACTAAACTTAACGATATCAGATATGTTGGCTCATCTAACAAAACTATCTTTTTAAATAACTCAACATTTTTTATGCTTAAGAAGTTAAGTCCTACAGGAATAAATGAGAAAAAGCTCTAGGACACATTAGTAAAGCTGAATTACAGAGCCCATTTGCTTGATTCTGAAAATCATGATCTTGTCCATATACTATGTGTGGCTGCTCAGAAATGGCTGGTAAATAGTCTTTAAATAGTCAGTCTTGCCGGGTACTGTGAAACACACCTGTAATCCCAGCAACCTGGGAAGCCAAGGCAGGAGGAGTGAAAGTTTGAGGCCAAAGGCAGCCTATACAACTTAGCAAGACATGGTCTATAAATAAATTACATAAATAAATAAATATGTAAATAATGTTTGGACAATTATTAAGAAGGTGATGGTACTTTGAAAGAGAAGCCAGCTGACATGTGATCTTCCAGAACATTAGCTTTTGGTGGAGGATGGTTACCCTTCTTGAACCACTCTCTACTTTTTGAGTTTTCAGTGGTGGAATCCTACGGAGCTTCCTGCTGAGTTCTTAGATGCCTACTCTTCAATTCTCTATCTCTTTGAGGTTTTTCTTATCACTTGCAAAACCACTATTCAGGAATTGCTGCATCTTCCCATTTCTGTCTTCAGCCTCTTCTAAAATAAGACCATTTTTAATCTGTAAGAGATACTTAGTGTTATATGTTAACATAAATTTTCACCTTATATATACCACATTGGTATTCCCCTGCATGACCTTGCATACAGTAAGTAGATGAACTGTTTGCAGTTTTCCAACAGTAAATGAAATCATTCTTGAGAGGTTATAAAAAGGCTACATATAGAGAGGTTTGTGCTTCATACCTGCAAGCTTGATCTCTTTAGGAAGTACTCTGAACTTTGTAATAGCAGATCTAATATTTAATATTTTCTTTATAGCCTCTAAGGGCCTTATAGATTTATGTAACTGTATGTATTAATGAAAATTTTGTCACTTTGAAGTTTATAAGCAAGCTATTTTAATATATCTGAACCTTACCACAAAATAACAAATAAGACATGAAATGCTGTCATTGAAATTCACTGCTGCCAAGAAACAATTGAAGAAATGAGAAATGTGAGAGAAAACGGCATTTTTTCCTCCTTGTAGATTTTTTATATGTTCCATACAGGTTCTCTTATCACAGTCCTATCCATTTGTTAAGGCACTGTAAACCAATATTAAACATGACCATATGTCATGTTAGAATTATGACTGGGATTCATAGCTGCAGGCAATTTCTATGAAACAGAAATGCTATGTTTGAAAGAGTGGAAACCTGTGTGCTTTTATTCAAGCAATTTTAAATCTATTGCTCATGAACTTTAAAGACATAAGTAGGTTAAACTAAAGTTTATAGTTTTAAATTAAGCATGTAGAAGGGAAAAATATGTTGAGAGTGATGACATGAGCTGACAATTTACTTGAAATGAATGACTTAAAATACTCAAAGACTTGGAGAAGATCATAAAATGCTCATAAAATACTCATAAAGATTTGTTGCATTTTGCCTTTCCATGCTTACATCAAATGGGTTACTTTCACACATTCTCGAATCCTCAAGCCAGCGTTCAGACCATTTCTCTTTACTCTGTTCCTGTAAAATAGTGTGTATAACATTTCCTATTAGCTTAACGCATGAGTTTTATTCAAAATTTCTACTTTCCTCAAATTAACAAATGAAAGATTTGTTAAACATTGACTTCAGTAATTCAGGGTATAGTATTAAGAGAAAGCATAATTTATACTGAGATAAATTATAGGTAATATTAAGTTTTTGAAAAACAAATTCACAAGAGTCAGTTATAAGGGTCTCCTTCAGGTCAAACACACATCTTCTGCATTTCAGACAGACTGATAATGCTATAGAGAATTGACCCATATTTGAGAACTATGTTTTTGAGGTTGTTAAATGTATAGTGGAGAAGGGCCTGGCAATCCACTCCCAAGGCAATCCCAAAATAGTCAGCCATTGAAAACCCTATGAGGGTTGCTATGAGTCAGATACCGACTCGACAGCACCTAACAACAACAACAACAACAAATATATAGTAGAGTGCTGCTCTGTACTCCCTGGGGCCTGGGTTCAATGCCCAGTACCACAAAAATGGGAGAAGGATTTGGAAGCCAACTCCAAAAACAATCAACCATCCAAAATCCTATGAATAGCAGAGAATTGCTGACATAGTGCCAACATGGCACAGTGTTGGGTTCTGTTGTACCTATGGGTCACTATGGGCTGGACTTGTCTCAATGGCACCTAACAACAACAAGAATAACAAAAGGAATTTTACCCTTAAAGGTGAGCAAGTTTTACAATTCTACAGATTCTGAACTGTTCATAGCCTTCATTATGCCCTTCATTTGGACTAATTAGCCGACAGCTCTAAATTAATAGAAAAATAATCAGTTGTTAAACTAGAGTCATTTTAAGGGAACTTTAAATGACTCATGGCTGGTTTCCAAAATAAATAAATTAAAATTTGGCTGTTGGAGTATGTGAAGAGTTAAAAGTAATTTTAATGAAAAGTAAAGGCAAATCTAGCCCTTGAGGGTTTTTTGTTTGTTTGTTTTTCTTTAACTTTCTTTAGTGAATTTAAATGCAATAGTACCTAAGCACCCATTTGAATGCCAGAACCCAAGAATTCTGGAAGTCATTTAATTCATATTTACCTATATTATATATTCATATGGCTTTAAGAAATCATAATATATTAGTAATTTGATGGGGAACATGAAATAGCAGCAAATAACCAGTAGTTTCTAAAATGTACTATTTTATCCTCTCTGGACTAATCTAGTTTTGTTTTGCTTTAGTCATTTGGCTGACATTTCTATTCCTGACATTTAAATACTAGCAAAGCTTAGCTATCTTGATTTACAAGGAATTGTTGAAAGAATTATAGAAATTATAGTATTTAATGAGTTAATATTAACAGAAGACCTGTAGAACTTTCAATGTTCTTGTTTTCCCCCACTCTGAGAGCAAGTATATTTGAGTCTGAAAACATTGTTCCCTTCACACAACTTGTGCCAGCTAAAACATTGCATGTTGCTTTAATTCAGCACTTTCGGTTATTCCTACTTTCCACGAATAGTGTTACAACTGGGATTGCTAGCCAGTGTTCCATTGTATGGAAAACCAAACAGTGTAGTGCCCCAAGCACTGACATTTCATAAGGAAATGTGTCTCTAAGAAAATATGGAGCATAAATATTCATGTTTGAACAGCTCATATGGAATATGTTATGATGTTTACTTCTTTCTAGTTTTTAGATATTTATAAGCACAAGCCTGTAATCCCAGCTACTTGGGAGGCTAGGGCAGGAGGATCAAAAGTTTGAGGCCAAGAAGCAGCCTGTGCAACACAGCAAGGCCCTGTCTCAAGATGAAAAATGTAAAATGGGCTAGGGTGTAGCTCAGTAGTAGAATACTTGGCTAGCATTTGTGAGATTCTGGGATCAACCACTCCAGTACTGATAACATTTTCCCTATAATTTTAATTGAATGTATAACTCTGGAAAATATTTATTAACCAGAGATCACTGTTCTGAAATTTTGCATTTTTAAAATAATTTCAAATTTTTAGAATTATTTTCTAGTAATAATGTACAATGCCATCTTTAATAGGTAGAAATAATTTGTATTACAAATTAATGCCAATCTAGATTCAAGTATTACTATATTGACTGCTAAAGATTCAAACTTGCCCTTCACCTACTTTTTTTTATTAAGTCATAGAAAATTATGGTGGTTTAACTGATTGACACAGTTTTAAAGTAGTCTTAATCAAACCCTGGTTACTTTTGCATTTGGGACTGGGAGAGGGAAAACTTTGTTCAAAAACAGATGAATGACCTCATTTAAACTCTCACCAAATGTTTTTGGCTCTGAATTGCTTCATTAGATCCAGATGTTACAGTATTAACTGCCTGTAGCCATTTACACTAATAATCCACGAACTGACATTTTTGCTAATAATATAGCAAGCTAAGGTTTTTCTTTGCCACTTTTACTTAAAATGGTGAGAGAGATGGGGAACAATGGCAATTCTCAGGCCCCGGTAGCAGCCTGCTTCCAAACTTCCTGCTTCGAATCATGCTGTCCAGTAGGAAAGTAATCAGCCAGGTGTTCTTATTTGAAAGCTCCATTGATTGTGCAAACTAAAATAGAAGACAGGATTTCAGAAGTCCTCATCACAAAGAAATGACAAATGTTTGAGATGATGGATAATCTAAGCATCCTGAGTTGACTCTTACACAATATGCACATGTACAGAAATATCACATTTTGTCCCATAAATATGTACAATTAATATCTGTTAATTAAAGACATATTAAGAGCCAGCCATGGTGGCACATGCCTGTAATCCCAGCAGTTGGGAGGCCAAAGCAGAAGGATCAACATGAATTTGAGGCCACCCTATTCTACAGAGTGAGTTGCAGGAAAGGTTAGGATACACAGTGAGATTCTGTCTCAAAAAATAATGAATGAATGAGTAAACTAAAATTAAAAATCTCTGTTGAGGAATGGTCATGTGACTTTAATAAAGAATGAATGACATATTTTACCTATTTATGTAAATCAGTATGAGAGTATATATCTGCTAATTTACTATAGTCACTAGACTAATCAAAGATTATATTATAATACAGAAGGTTACTTATAAGTTAAATGTGCTTGTGTATATTTTCATACACATATTTCTATGAGGAATATATTGTTCGATTCCTTACAGAAGACCAAAGTTACTATGGTTCTCATGTTAATATAGCTATTCCCATATCAAGGTAGCAATTTAGATGATATTAGATGGAAAATGTATTCATTTATCAAAATTGGTAGTGTCTTATATTTTAATGTATGCTTTTTAAAAATGACAGCCACTTCTGGCTTCTACCAAAATCTTTCCAAATCAAAATCTATGATTTTCGTAGGTATTGCTGTCTCCATGGAGACTTTAATTTGCTAAGATATTTTCTGATCTCCTCTTAGTCTTTGTAATATTTATTTTTCTCCATTTTTTTCCATTTTAGTCACTGACATTCCTTATTTTATGGCTGGCCTTTTTTTTTTTTTTTTTTTTTTTTTTTTTTTTTTTTTTTTTTTTTTTTTTTTTTTTTTTTTTTTTTTTTTTTTTTTTTTTTTTTTTTTTTTTTTTTTTTTTTTTTTTTTTTTTTTTTTTTTTTTTT
>VMDO01011924.1:0-47768 GCA_007922755.1 Pedetes capensis | reverse complement strand
TTTGATAAATTTCATAGTTTATCTCAAGACTCCATCTATGGTATAATGAAAGCTATCTTATATATAACAAAGATATTTTCTATTTATATCAGGTTAATTTGTACATCAGGTAAGTTATATTTATTTAAACAAAAAGCCAAAATTGCTGAGAAAGTTAAAATTAAATTTGGGCAACAATGAGGCAGTACATGAAATTTGATTTTGTTAATAAGTTAGTCATTTACCTATTCAATCTAAAAGAATAGGCCAGATATTATGAAAGAATGAGAGAAGTATGATAATTGGCACTGTTTTCAAGAGTTCTGAAACTTTATTAGTTTAAACCTCAACAACTTAAGAGAATATGAAGCCAGACGCGGTGGCTCAACAACTCAGGAGGTGGAGGGAGGAAGATCACAAGTTTGAGGCCAGAGGTGGCCTGCATAACTCAGCAAGACACTGTCTCAAGGTAAAAAATAAAAAATGATCTGAGGGTGCAGCCCAGCAGTAGAGCATGTGTAAAGTATGTGTGAGGCCCTGGGTTCAACCTCTAATACCAAAAAAAAAAAAAAGAGAGTGAATATGAAAAGGACAAAACAATAAGTTCTCTAACATTCATGGCTAGAAAAGATCATCAGTTGTAGAGTCCAAGGAGATTCTATGAATTGCTGAAATCCTGACTTGAGTAATATTTTGGAAATCAAAATAAAAACCGTTCAAAGATGAAAATTTGGCTCAAGGAAGCTAAGAGAAGATATGGTATTAAAAAATGCCATCCATACATCCTCCAAAATTCCACTCACTGTATGGTCTGGAAACAACAGAAGAAAATGGAATGATGCAAGTGCAAATTATTGTTCAAAATAAAATGACTCTTCCCTCACAACGTTTTTCTATAATAAAGTGTAACATTGATCAAAGTTTTAATATAAACTTCTAATTATTAGCTGGGCTGGGATTTAGCTCAGTTGGTAGAGCGCTTCGCTGCAGTCTCTGAGGTCCCAAGTTCAATTCCCAGCACAGCAAAAAATGGGAGAAGGGCCTGGCAATCCACTCCCAAGGCAATCCCAAAATAGTCAGCCATTGTAAACCTTATGAGGGTAGCTATGAGTCAGATACCAACTCGAAGGCACCTAGCAACAACAACAACAACAACAACAATTATTAGCTAAATTAATATGCATCCTAATTCTATGAGGCAGGCATGATTTCTACCTCATCTCTATTTTACAGATAAGGAAACTAAGTTATAAAACATTTAGGTAATTTCCCACAAACTGCCCAGGCAAATCCATCCTAGAAATGCTGAACCTGGGACCAACACCATTATCTACAACACTAAACATTAAACTCAATCTAGAACCCCACTAATAATCCCCAATCACTGCCAGAATATTTTGGACTAAGAGGGAGGAAGTTACAAATTTCCTATGTCAGGAGATAGTATGAGGGTTGATATTCCAATATTCGTCTCTGTTTTATTCATTCAATGTTCATTTTATGAACAGCTATTTCTCAGCCTCACTTGGGTTTTTGTGGAAGCATTCATTTCTCACTTTTCCCTCTAAGCTGGGTAGTTTTTACCTTCATAATTATTTAAAAATATTCAGATGTGTTATATTTCTAGTTACTAAGAGTGTTTTTATCATCTATTAGCTACTTTTGTTGTATTACTAGTAGATTTACATACGCACATTTCAATTTAACCAGAATGGTATCTTTCCATATACCTATACAAACTTCTGGCTATTATAACTCATGATATTTATTATTGAAAGGCTTAGTATTTATACAATCCATTGAGGGCACAGATTATTAAAAAACTTAATTTTCAGAACTTTGTGTTTAATATCTTTTAAAGTCATAACTATAGTTTGGAGAGTTAAAATATTTAAAACGTAGAATATCACACATGTAACATTTGATTGAGTACCCATTCATGTTATAAATAAATATTTTAAGATGAATTTCTATTTGCATATCTTCTAATAATCTTTAAAGTTTTATCAAACAGAAAGCTTTTTGATTTCCAAGGGTATGACCATGTGATAAGAGAACAGATTGAAAAGCAAGGAAAGGAATCTTTTACTATAAACTTTTCATTTTCTTTGTGGATAATCAATGGAAATTTACAGTGGTAAATTTACATTATTTAGCTTTTTATCAAAAGGAAGACAGTATAATTATTTATTAAAAATCATGTTTATAAAATAGTTATATTAATCATTAAGAATAATATATATTGAGATCCATAGCACTAGTTAGTTTTGAAAACAATTTGCTAATATAAGTGTTTAAATCGGGGCTTCAAGCCCACAGAAAATTGGGTTTAGGTTTGGGCACTGGTTCAGTATGTTAAAATTTAGAAGCTTTGGATTTGATTCAGGTTCCAGGTTTAAAATTTTAATCCCAAAGGTAGATAGATGAATAATTGTTTTTCAATTTTTAAATAGCTTATGGTAACCAATTTTTCATTTGGTTCAGGTTCAGATTTCGGTTCAGAAAAATTTTTTAAAATACTTGAATCTGAATGGCTTCAGGGTTCAGGTTAAGATTCAGGCCCTGCTATCCACACAGAGGATTTAAATCTGAACCAAACTGACCTTGAACCCTCTAAATTTTAATGTACCAAACCTGCACCTAAACCTGAAACCAATGTTTCCAATGTTTTGCCAGTGTGAAGACTTGGTTTAAATATTATGTAAGATCAATACTTACTGTGTAAGTATAATAAGTATTTACCAAATTTCAATATACTTAAAGGAAAATCACATGCTAATGAGAATTAAAGTTGCAAGAAGAATAAAGTAAAAACATATGTATCATTGACCTGCTTAAGTCCCAAGCACCATTGAGGGATGAGTGTGTGTACACATGGGTGCACACTCATTCCTAAGCTCTCTACCAAACACTGGACTTCCATTTTCAACTTCCTTTGTGCTTAACGCTTTCACTTAGATTTCTTTTTTTTGACTCATAACTAAATCAGAAAGTGGTGAAAATAAGGAAAGGTGGGCTAGGCCTTAGCTCAGTTGGTAGAGTGCTTGCTCTGCACACTCTGAGGCTCTGAGTTCGATCCCCAGAACCACAAAAATGGGAGAAGGACTTGGCAGCCTACTCTTGAAACTTTGATGTTCAAAATATGATCACCTAATTTTCATGCTTACTTTAGATGTTCAGTTTCCAAAAAGGACCATCCAACCAAAGCTAACAGCAATCCAAAAATAATAATACTAATAGCAGAAAAGTGATTAAATATTATCTTGAAACCATGGCTGTGACTAGATCTCCCAATTTCTTCCTTCAAGCCAGGGAATGTCTCATCAATAATGTCCATCTTAAATATTACAGGATGGCCAGGGTGGTGCATGCCTGTGATCCCAGCAACTTGGGAGGCTGAGGCAGAAGGATCAACAGTTTGAGGCCAGAGGCAGCTGGCATAACTTAGCAAGATCCTAACTCAAAATCAAAAATTAAAAATTGGTTGTGGGGGTAGTGCAACCAAGTGGTAGAACATGCGCAAAGTACATACCAGGTCCTGGGTTGAATCCTTACTTACCACAAAAATAAATAAATTAAATAAATTAATTAATAAATAAACAAATAAATAAAAGAAAAAGAAAAAGAAAGGAATGGCATGAAATACATGCCAAACTGCTTCCCCCAACTCCTCCAATCATCTAATTCTCAATTGTCTGCCATGAAATAGATTCTGCATTTGTTCTGTCTTTTGTATGTTTTGTCAAATGAAGAACATTAAAACTTAAACAGAAGGAACTCATGTTGTCAGCTTTTCAGCCTCAAGAGAAAGTGTAAGTTGATCACATGCAAATTTTCTGGTCCATTAGCTAGAACTGAATTTGTTTATGTTGTATTTGGTTCATTATCAAGAGTCCCATTATATGCTGGTTGTTTTCAAGCCCAAAGAAAGATTGTTGGTTAAGGAATTTTTACTTATAAGCAGGAAATTGCATTCATAGCAGGCTGAATGGACTCCAAAATGCCCACATCTCAATCCCCGAGGTTCTGGGTGTTGCCGAATAAGGAAAAAGGAACTTTGCAGATGTGAAGGGTGTAAGGATTCACAGATGAGAGATTACCCTCATTTATATTGGTGAGCTCACTGTAACCACAAGGCCTCTATAACAAGCACACTGGAGAAGTCAGAATCAGAGGACAAGATGATATGATGATGGAAACAGAGAATGAGATGATGTGCTTTGAAGATGGAAGAAATAACCACAAGCCAAGGGCTACAGAAACCATCCCAGATAATGCCTTGAAACTGCTGGGACACTGATTTTGGCATTCTGCACTTTCATTGTTGTATTGTTGTTAGGTGATTTTGAATTGTATCAGACTCATAGTAAACCTCATAGGGTTTTTAATGGATGATTGTCTTCGGGATTGTTTTGGGAGTGGGCTGCCACATCCTTCTTCTGTTTTTGCAGTGCTGAGGATGGAACCCAGGGCCTCAGAGAGTGCAGAGCAGCACACTACCAACTACCCCAGCCCCACACTTTCATAGTAAGAGGAAGATTCTGCTTCCTCCCTAAATCAGTAATGTAGGGAATTCCTTTCATGTGAAGAGAGTCTTGATTCTGTCTGACCAAAAGGAAGGTCAATTGTTACCTATGGTGATCTCTACTTTTTGAAAACCCATGTGATAGGGCTGGGGATGTAGCTCAGTGGGAGAGTGCTTGCCTAGCATGCACAAGTCCTTGGATTCAATTCTCAGCAACCACCCCCCAATCAGATTATTTTTGTCATTCTTCATATGATATACTCCTGTGAAAACAAACTTAGAGTTATCAGCAACAACAGACACTCTAATCATATCACTAGACATGGTGAGGGCTACATCCTCTCTATAAAAGTAAATAAGTCCAACTTTTTATGGCAGAGCTGGTGGTCCTATCATGCTCTCTACTAATGTCTCCTGGATCTATGAAGTTGCTCCAAGAAAAACATTCAGAGGGAACTGGGTTGGATTCGCTTAATCCCTACCCTTGCACATACATAAACTTTAATTATTTGACCATTAAGTTGACTGCTATAGGTTGATTAATATACCAATTACTAGTTTGTTAAAAGGCAGAAATATTTAGGACCCACAACAGATTTTATTGCATATACACTCAGAAAGACTATGCTTTTAGAAACCACAGAGTTTGATGGATTTTTGCCATGGGCACAGTCTTGAAAAACCGTAATTAAGGAAGCTTGGGAATAGCTAGCAGTTCCTAACCAAGACCTAATCCTTTAGACTAAACTGATGCCATGTAAAATTCTGATTTACATTCCAGGGGAATCCTTAAGGAGGACTCAGCTGTTTTGCTGATTAGTAATTTCCTTTTTCTTTAGATTGATTTTTGGGGAGTGTGTGGCACTCAATTACAATTCTCCTCATTTTATTTCCAAACATGAGAGTTTTTATTCTTTATTTTGGATGAATGGATAAAGAAAACATGGTACATACACACAATGGAGTTTCACTCAGACATAAAAAAGAAAGATATTATGTCATTTGCAAGAAAATCGATGGAAATGAAGACCATCATTTTAAGTGAAATAAGCCAGACTTAGAAAGACAAATATTGAATATTTTCTCTCATAGGTAGATGCTAGAATTCAATATATATTAAATGTAGAAGTGGAATTATTTGGAGGGAGAAAGACCACCAAAGATAGGGTAGGGGCAATAAGAAATAGTAATGGGGGAAAGAAAGGGAAATATCATATTTTCTCTCATAGGAAGAAATTAGATTTAAATATATGTATATTCTATTTTCCTTGTTTTCTAGATATTCTCCATGTAAAATTCTAAACACTAAAAATATAAAATTGTATAGGAAAACATAAAACAGCATTTTATTAAGCCTTGGAATGGGAAATGGGAAATTTTTGTTTGTTTCTTTGTTTTTTTGGAGACTCCAAAAGACAAACTGCAGGTTGATAAAATATACCTACAACTCATTTGATGAAGAACTTGTTTCTACAAGAAATAACTTCTATCATTCAATAATTAAAACACTGTAAAATTAGAAACTCAAAAGTCCTGAAAAAGAAGTCAGAAAATAAGATAGGTGGATGCCAAAAGGCACACAGACAAGTGGTAACCATTTTAGTTACTAGAGAAATGCAGAGTAATACAATGATCCCACTTGAATTTGAAAGCATCAACTCCCTTCAGAGGCCTGAATGTGGACACTTAAAAATGTGGACATTTAAAAAATGTTTCCAAGTTATTTCATATCTGAATATTTAAGTAGATATGAAAACATGTACACAAACAAGCACGAAAGGATATCCATAACAGCTTTATATGTAGTTGCTTGAAATAGGAAGTATTAAATATCTATCAACTGGAGAAAAAAATCATTGTAAATCCACATAGTTGAATAATTATCAGATCATTAAATCAAATAAAGGAATTAGTTATTGATACATACAAATAATGATAAGCCTCAAAAACATTAAACTACTCAGCTATCAAAAGATGCCAAGCACTTTAGTTTTATTTGAAGTTCTGCTACAGTCAAACTAAAGAAAAAACCCAACCGGGGGTTGTTCTGAACAAGTGGAATAGGGACAAGTGTGGATCTTAGAAAGAAGCATAAAAATTTTTTCTCAAATGATGGAAAAATTCTACCTTTTGATAGGTGTCTGAATCACCCAAGTGAAGGAATTTTTCAAAATATGATGAATCATACAATTGTGTTCATCCCCTTAAGTATAAAATATGCCTCAATAAAAACACCCCCATAACCAGACATATATAATCATTGTCCAGTGCAATTTGAGATAGTTCAGTGCAATAATTTGAAAGCTATGGTCCAGTTAATAGCAGTCTTTAGAACTTTTTAAGCACAGAATTTGTGTCTTCAAAACTTTTTAATGATATATTTATTTATAATTTTGAGAGATTAAGGAATTATGTGGATGATTGACAGAAATGAGCAATACTTGATACTAGAAATTCAGTTAAAATGAAGAAAATGACTGCATTTTAAAAAATAAACAAAATGAGTGATTTTTTTCTGTCAAGAATATACATATATATGTATATATATATATATATATGTGTATATATGTATATATATATATATATATATATATATAGCCTGATCTCTCAGTAAGAGCTGTCTTCATAAAGGTAAAAAGATGCCAGTAAGTCATTCTCTATAGTATACTTATAGAATCAAATATCTCTGAGCTAAGAGAATATTTAGTCTCCTCATGAAACCAAAAGATTTATACTTCTACATGCTTCACATTTCACCTTAAAGTCATATTTGTCAAATATTTTGGATACATGAGCCATATTTAATATATCATCCTTATAATTTTGGAATCATGGGTAATAAAGTAGTCAAAGAAAAAGGGTCAAAGAAAAAGAGAAAAACCACAATATTTGTCTCATTATGCTATCAAATTGATTCACTTAATAGAATTAATAATATTTCTGTTACTATCCAAACCTACAGATAAATTTAAAAATTTTCTATCATTTTACAAGTGACATTTTCTTCTGAATGTATTTCAACAAAAGTATTCATTGAAACATTTTATTTTGTTGTAACAAAAAGTCAATATCCTATTATTACAGTATTGAATCTGGGACTAGATCTATGTTAGTTCAAGTTATTGTCATCCCCTTAGTTTGGCTGTTGCTGGCTGCTGTGTCAGAAAGGCTCTTCTGTCCTCCCTTCCCCGCCACACAAATGTACACTTTCCCGCATTATTCTGTCTTATTTTCTCTGTGTTAGGTATCTTTCCCTGAACTATTTGTTCACTTACAAGTTATTTTTTTCTGCCTCTGCTCATTATGAGGTAAATTTTGCAATGACAAGGACTTTTTTATTGTTTATGTAATATCCCCAGTACAATATTTCCAGGTATATTTTACACACCCTAAATATTAAGTAGATGAAGCAGTGAATAGATTCACTTTTTAAGGGTTTCTAAGCTACCTAATATGTATTCTATCTATTCAATTACTTTTCTTTATACTTGTCTTCCATTTCCAAAAGAGAAGAAATTATTTTCCTTGTTCATTTTACTTCTTCTTTCCAACTAATGTTGTGAAGACAAGAGTGGAAAGGAATTAGATTTGGGGGATGATAAAAAATTGCACAATTTTGTATGTTTAGATGATTATAAGCACACTGATTTGTGTCACCATGGGAATAATTTTAGTCTTGAGAAATGTACTGGAAAACTCTCAACCTTCAGTTCTAGCAATTTCACTTATAAGTAGATAAGTAGGTTTAAGAAAAGGTCATTGAAATAGGATTACAATCACTTACTAAAGAAAAAAATAGTGATCTGTATCCAAAAGTCCAAAAACCTTTTATAGTTTGATGAGTAAGTAAGAACATCTACATCTTGTCCAAATTTGCCTTAGATATATGGTCATTAGACTCCATCAGCCAGGGATTCTCTCTTTTTTCACTCTGTACAAACAAGAAAAAAAATGTGAAGCCAAATAAATTGCCATTGAACCTTTGAGGAAATGATTCAAGTTTGGTGGATCTGGAGGAAAAGAGTACTAATGCGACCTTCTCATTAACTGAAAGCAAAGTGATTATGTGAGCAGTTCTGGCTTAATTTCTGAAACCCCCAAGGGCTTTCCGTTACTTGGGTTCAATCTCCTTTCTTCATCTTTTTCTCCACCATGATCCAAAGTACCAGGTAAATAACTAGTTGAGGCCTGATCAGATTGCTCTATTTAAAGCAGTTCCTTCTGCTACTTTATGAAAACATCAACTTGGGATTATGCTCTAATTTCCGACAGGAAAGTCATTCTTTTTATATTTTATCATCATGATCATCAACATCAACAATATCATGACCATCATCACCACCACCATCATCATCATCACGACCATCATCATCATTATCCCAAGAAGCAAATAATATCTGGATAATACAGAGGAAAAAAAAGAGCCCTTCCAGGATTCTGTTAATATTGACTTTAGCATCAGCCATACCCTTTGTTTATCCTCCTCCACACAGCACTTTTATGTATGATAAGAACTAGAAAATGACAGCAAATGATTTACGAAAGCTAGTTAGTGGAGGTGGGGGAAGCACAGTTGATTAATTTACATTACTGTTTGTGTTTCTGACTGGTGATCTCCAAACAGGATCTTGATTGTTAATTTTACCAGGCTTTCAGATAAAATCATTCAAAGTTAGACAAATGTGCTTGTGGAACTTTTCAATGTCAGACATTTATTCTCTTCCCCTTAATTATATAATCTTGTTTGGATTTATTGAGTATTTGTTACTTTCCAACATATAATTTAGACTCTATTCACTATGCAGGAAAAGAAAATGACAAGAAGACATTCAGAGGACAGAGTAATAAAAGAGAAGGTTTTAACTAGGTAATGAACAACAAGAAAGAATTTAAGAACCAGATAAAAGGCAGCAAGTTCAAAGACATTAAGGGGAAAAAAGCTATTTTAAAGAAATTACATTAATGTTTAATCCCCAAATATACAGTATCTTATGCAAAATTTCTTTATAATGTTCAATAGTTATTCTTTATTAGTAGTTGGGATAATAAAATTTGCACAATATAAATAAACTTTTGCTGGGTGCTGTGGTGCAGTCCTGTAATCCCAGTGATTTGAGAGGCTGAATAGAAGGATGAGTAGTTCAAGGCCAGAGGCAGCTGGCGTAAATTAGCTACACCCTGTCTCAAAATTAAAAATTAAAAAAGAGGCTGAGGGGCACTGCATCTCAGTGGTGGAGTGCTTGCCTACCATGTGCAAGGTCCTGGGTTCAACATCCCAGCACTGAAAAGAAAATAACCTTTTGACTGCCAGCAGTGAATATCTTAAGACTGAAAAAATAAATACACAATTATTTGGTAATAAACAAGCATTTTTTGTGTGCCAACCATGTGTAAAGTACAATATATCAGTATAAGAAAAAATGAAATTACTTTGCTCAAATATCAGTAAACAAAATTGCCTTTTAAAATTAAAACCAGTGAACTTCATCTTTCATTGTCACGTCTTCTGTGGCGTCTCCAAACATCCAGTAGATTTTTATGACATACAAATGAGTGAACCCATAGCTGGAAAGGATCCTGCCAACAAAATCTGAGGTAGAAAGCCCACTTCATATATTAGTATAATCAATCACTTTTCAATTCACAATTTATGAACATTCATAAAATACAGGATATACCCTGATGCAAAAGGGTCTTTTCTAGGCATGTTTTGGATGTGATCACGTGGTGTGGTAGGAGTTACTGGGGAAGTTCCTTATAATTTATGTTGTTGCTATTGTTAGGTGCTGCCGAGTCGGTATCCGACTCATAGCGACCCTCTGTACAACAGGGGAAACACTATTGTCAGTGCTTCTCTGCTGTTCATAGGGTTTTCAATGGCAGATTGAGTTTTGGGAGGGGGTTGCCAGGTCCTTCTCCCAACCCTACTGCTTCTGGTGTTCCCAGGCGGTCTCCCATCCAGGTACTAACCAGGCCCGACCCTGCTTAGCTTCCGAGATCTGATGGGATCGGATGCCACAGGGCTATGGCTACAGGCAATATAATTTATAATAAATAACATATTTTAGTGAAAATTCACCACACAGCTTATATTAGTCAGGTTTTAACAAGAGAAAAAGAGCCAGCAGAAGATGCACATTACAAGACTTAGGTTTTCTACTAACTGCTTCAGGCTGAGGTTTAGCTCAGTTGGTAGATTGCTGCCCTGAGCTCTCAGAGGCCCTTCACCTGGTTCGATCTTCAGCACTGAAAAAACATGAGGACATGGAAGCCCACTCCCAAAGCTATACCAAAATAATCAACCATCAAAAACTCCAGGAATTGCAGAGAAGCACAGACATAGTGCTGGGCATGGGCATGGGACAGTGTCCAGGAATGTTTCCTGCTGTTGTACATCAGGTGGCTAAGAGTCAGACCCAACTGGATGGCACTGAGCAACAACAACAAACTAATTGCTTCACCCTTGCCTAACACAGCTTAAAGGTGCTTCCTAATTGTTTTAAGCTGATTGTGTTGACATTGCCAGTAATTCTTGATGCAATTTTGACCAATGAGAGCTGGGAAGTTGGCTGTGAAGTTTCTTTAAAATATGTGCAAGGATACTTTTGTAGTTAAATGCAATGCTTACTAAGCTGCAACCATCATGCAAAACATACACATTTTAGAATTTTTAAAATGTGGAAGAACTTTGATTCTATTCGTTATCATACTCCTGAAGTAACCTTCTCTCTCTTTCTCTCTCTCTCTCCCCTTCTTCCTTCTTTCCTTCCTGTCTCTTTCTCTTTCTTTTTCTTCCTTCCTTCTTTCCTTTTCTTTCTCTTTCTTTCCTTCCTTTTCTTTCTCTCTCTCTTTTCTTTTTTTCTTTCTTTTTCTCTCTTTCCTAATAACATCTGTTCCTGATCCATTGTGTACAGGTTGGAAATTTTTTGTTACATCAGTTTGTGGCCTCTTAACTGACACAAGGACCCAAATGGAAGCAGACATTCCCTTGGTAAAACATGAAATCAGAGAAAGAGAATCTAAATGACTCAAATGTTTATTGGCGTTAGAGAAATGTTTATTGGCATTGAAAGAACATCTCTGTCTTTGGAATGTCAGTTGAGGAATGCAAATATTTGAACCTGGGAGTCACAGCCTCATGCCCCGTGTAGTTCTCACGCTTCCGCCTGTATCAGAATCGCTGTGGGAGCTCCCTGCAGAGCCGGTTGCAGGCCTCTCACGTGCACCTCCTAATTTTCTCTGAGGGTTGTTTTAGCACTGCCCCACTTGGTTTGAGTTAGAGGGAAGCAGAGCCTTTTTTTCTTGTGAGTGTCTCTCCTTGGATTTTCTCAGTGCATGCTCTCCGGAGAGATCTCTGATCTTGATGCAGACCTGCTGCACGGGACTCTGCCCAGGCTTCCGGGAGGGACAGGCGAGGGAGGGCTGCACCTTGTTTTATCCCTCTCCATTGCCCAGCACTGTGGGGAGCCAGAAGTGCCACCTGGACAGGACACTCCAAGGTGAGACCTGGTCTCCTGGGAATTCTAGGCTCTGGAGTGCCCACCTCCAGGTTATCTAGTTCCCCACCCCGCAATGCTGACATGCAGATTTCAGGTGACTCTAAGTCATGGCACATCACAGCAAGGAAGGATTCAGGACTCTGGGCTACCCGTGGTCCATTGTTGATGCTTGGTCGTGAACCATGTTAGGGTTGGCAATAGCTGTCACCTCTCCGTGTTCTGACCATAGCGCTGCTTCCAGGCTACAGTGTCCAAGGACTGTTGGGTGGAGGCAGGTGTTTTTATCTGGTGTGCTCCGGGCCATCCGCCCCATCCACTCCGCCCTTCTCATGATTCCACCTGTCAGGGAGTTCTCTAGAAGTGGCCTCACCGTTCTCCTCTGAACCCTTGTAAGGCCATTCTGCTGTATCAACAGATACTTCTGAATTATATTCCCTCACGCTTCCACTAGAAGTAAATGATCTTTACATTAACGGTACTGCTGCCCACAAGACTCTTGACCATCCATGTCACTGGCCATGGATGCAAGACCAGTTTGTGGTTAACATGAAAAGAAATCACATTTTAAGAATGTAGTAATTACAGCCTAAAGAGTTCAAGAGAAGTCATAATTGGAAGATATGTTGTTCTGAATCTATCCTTCAGCACTCCAAACTTAATCCTATAATGCTCCAAGTACTTAACATAACAAGAAAAAGTAAATTATTATTCACATTTTCCCGAACACTCTGCTTAAGTCCTACATTTGTGGGAATCATCCACAAAGCACAAAAAGAGGCACGAAAAGTCATTGGACGTTGCTGTTCACCGGCTGTCATGAGTAAAGATATAAACAGCATTAAATAAAGGTTACTAGGGAACCACAAAACAAGAAGATCTGAATTGTTTTCATAATAATTGGTGCCTAAATCGGAGAGATTATGACTACATTGCTGTTTTAAAAGCAGTGTCTAAAAATTAGTCTGCTAAAGATTATACTCACTCAAAAAATTCACCAGTGCAAATTTCCACAAGGTAAGTTTAAGGGGGCATTCTACGATGTGAAATGACCTTATGAGAAAAACACCTAAAAGCTTTGCACACACAATGATTAATTGGAGAATTACTAGAATTGCGCACACATTTTCTGTGAGTCAGCAGAGTCATAATTTTTCCTCCCTGATCTGCAAGACAGAAGGGTCACAACTGACCACCCACAAGTGTGCTCAATCTAACAACAGCCTTCAAGCTTCCCCTGAAGACTGTGACTCTTCTATTCACTAGGAAACCTCCATCCACATTTATAGTCTACAAAGATAATCATTTTCATTTGATAGAACACTTGAAAACAGGAAAACACAGTCATCACAACCCACTGGTTTGAAGGTGGATTTTAGTTCTACTCTAAAACTAGAAAAACTGTGTTGTTTATTAAAACCATATTTTTCAATTAAACTTCTGCAGAGGTTCAGATTGCATGCAGACTATTGTGCAGGGCTATTAAAGGAGGTGCCATAACTTTTAAGACATAGTGCACGCTCAGTTCCAGACATAGACTCTATGACACATTCACATTTTCATTTGATCGTGTCATAAATAATCACATAAAATCCTTCACGAATGGCCAGAATTAGAACTATATTATCCTCTGGGTACTCTTAACTTGCAGAGGCGTGTGTTGCGATCATTTTTAGGCAATGGGTAGACTGCATTTTTTGGTGCTTTATTAAGATATTTAGGGTAAATTTTAGATGTGGCCTACATTCTTGAGGATAAAATATATACATAGTGGATTCTGCCTTACATTTACATTTTGTATTTCAGACAATAACACAAAGTCATCTATTATCCTAAAAATGAATTTTGAATTTGGAAATTCTAGATAACTTGAATAATTTACATTTCTATTTCCAAGTCTACACCAACTCTTCAAAGCATTCTAACATTTCACCATTATTCAACTAAAACATCTATTAATGTAACCAGTGAAATTCTCCAAAATAAGTAAGGGGAATTAACATTTTTTAATCACACCTCTCAGTAACATGAACCACTGTGATTCCAGTCCTTCTCTAACCCCCTCTACAGGATGTTTGTACATTTGTTTGCTTTTCACTTGGATCAACAAATACAGTCATTTTTGGTCTTTCCTTCTGCCTTTCTTAATGTTTCTTGCCTTGTCCCCTCTTTCTTTATGCAGGCAGATATTGACATTCATCAAGGCTCAGCCCTGGTGCCTTAGCCATATCATTCTCAGCCATAGCATTCACCTGGTGATAGATAATATATCTCTATGTGGGTTTTCCCCATCCATCTCTTCATACTTTCTCCTGTATCCTTCTCTGTGGTCTTCTTCCAAAATTTCCTATCCTAATGAACAGCATCACTATTTACTCCACTACAAAAAACACAGACATCATGCTTGACACTTTTCAAGATCCACCCCACTAATCCACTCGACCAAAAGTCTTATTGTGGTTACTGTTTGAGCATCCTTTCTCCACATTTGAATATTTCTAAGTCTCAGTTATAATCCTGCATCATTTTTGCTATTTTATTTCAAATGACCTACCTACACATGCTCTGCCTCTATATTACAAATTCCTTCTCTGTATTTTTACTATAAAAATACTGTCAAAATGCAAATTTGATTATCCTCCTTTGCTCGAAATTTTCCGTTTAGTTCTTTTTCCCCCCTTTGGTTAATGGAGAGAATTGCTTGACCTATCCTCAGCGGCCCTTCCTTCTCTGTCCCTACCTCCATGGATACTCTCTTCCAATATTTCCTGATTTTTCTTCATCTTTCAGGTCTACTTTTGTCCTCATAGGCATGATCCTTCCATTCACAATAGATATAGAAAAATGATTGTTTCTTTCCTGTAACTGAAATAATCTGCATGTTTACTGATGATAATTAGGGCACACAAAAGGGTAGAGGTGAAAGGAAAGTAAATTTCAGGCTGTAAGGCCTGCTGACCAGAGGAGGCTTTCTAATTATCATGGCTTAGAAAAAGTAAATGTGTTCTGAACCGTGGGCCATTTGGGCTGATACTAAATGCCAGTGATCTAGGAAGTCATCACTGGCTACTCCTCAGGAGGTCTCTAAGGCAGCTACAAGCAACCAAGGTCCCTGTGAACAAATACTTGGTGAGGTGTTAGCCTACATTGAAAAATCTAATGTGACTTTCCCTTTCCATAACCCTAATGAAAATCTTACCATCAGTCACCCATGAATAGAAAAGCCAGGAGAAAACTTTAGCTGAGGTGAGAATAGAGGCCAAGGCAAGACCAGATGTCTGGCACTGCCCAGAGGGATGCAGGAACACACACAGCTGCTGAACATTTTAGCATACAAGGACCCCAACCCTGAGTAATGTGAACTCCCTCCTCTGAGCCAGAAGAGCAAGCACGGTGGTGTAAAATGGCAGCGCAGATCCTCATTCTAATGGGACCTCTTTTTGTAGTGCCAGACTTGGGGACATCTGGGCCTCTTGAACAGATGGGCACTATTTCTTTATATGTTTTATATGCTTTCACTCTTTGGGTTACTCATGTTCACACCCTTTAATTTGGGAGCCAGTGAGTGGTGTGGTTAAGGATAGGTGCTTTGAGTGAAAGAGCCTTGAATTCAAATCCAAAGCCTTCCATTTATGCGCTGTGTGAGTTTGGCCATCATCTAAACCGCAAGAAACAGTTTTCTCATCAGTAAAAAAAAAAACAATGGCAATTCATACCATAATGCTAATATTGCTTTAATCAAATAAGTAAGGTGCTTTTTCTCAATATTTGGCTCAGAAGGAGCCAAATATGTATGCAGAGATCAACACATAGGAGGAAATAAAATGAATGCACTTCCCACTAGCAAAAGAGACCCATAATTTATCCTGATACAAAGTAAAGTGTTGTAAAATCCCTATCTGTAGGTTTTAGAACTCTGACCAAAGGATAGTAATGCTTGTAAGGGAATAAGTAGAGAAGCTGGCATTTGAGTGAAGTGGAAGGCAAACAGGATAAAAGCAGAGGAGAGGATGGAAATTTAGTTTAGGACAAAATTGAATGTTACAGGAGTTTGCTAGCATGGCTTGAGTAAATGCAGAACCTGAAGAACAATGATAGCAAGACCTAACTTTTTATATTATCTAGTCAAAGGGATCCCCACGTGTCTGTCAGTTTGTCTTGCTGTGAGGGCTTCCATGTTGCTCTCATGCTGAAAACTACGCCAACAGTATTTCAGACACCAGCAGGGCCACCCAAGGTGGACAGGTTTCAGCTGAGCTTCCAGACTAAGACAGACTGGGGAGAAGGACTCAGCAGCCCACTCTGGAAACAATCAACCAAAACTCTATGAATAGCAGAGGAGTACTGTCAAATATGTTGCCAGGAAATGAGCCCATTAGGCAGGAAGGCATTCCAGACATGAATGGGGAAGAGTTGCCTCCTCAAAGTGGTGTCAACCTTAATGATGGGAATGGAGTGAAGCCTCTGGGACCTCCTTTCACCGATGTGGTATGGCTCAAAATGAGAAAAAACATAGTGGCTGTAACAATGTGCTCAAACATAAAAAGATTGTGTGCATGGCATAGTGTTTTTTCCTGCTGTAGTTAGGGTTGCTATGAGTTGGATCTGACTTCATGGCACATCGCAACAACAAATCAAAGGAATCTGATCCTTGTGTTACACAATCTGATCCTTATGTTAAATTCTTAGGAAAACATAAAGATAGGAGAATGTGAGAATATAGATATACTATTATGGAAGAATGTATGGGAGGTGGTAGAGTCTCATCTCTCCCAAGTAATATTTTATCTCTGGAAGTCAGGTAGGTCCAAAGAAATTACATGAAAAAAATCTGACCTTGTCAACCTGGTTTAAATGAGTTAAATATTCTAAACTGTAAACATAAACTAGACAATTATTATACTACTAAGCCAACTGTTTACTGACTATTCCCACATTTGATGGCATATGTGATAATCAAACATTAAACTGTCTCTTTCTAATTTAAAGATAAATAGCATGCTCAATAATGACTTAATTTTAATAAAACAAAGGTAAATAATGTAGATGTAAAATGAAATGTAATCCCTTTTTGTCTAAGTGGTGCTTTTGTTCTGAAACATGTGTGCTATTACTTCTCTCTTATATTTTATGTTCATCTAGGAAAAGAGGTAATAAAGAAAACAATGACAGAATGTGTTAAGCTGAAATTGTTAGCCCACCAGATAGAAGTTCAACCAGATAGAAGAAGGTCAACCATCTAAATGTACCAATGTGTTAATTGGATGCTTTCTCTGTGTCTTTGTTTCTTTCTTCTGATTCCAGTAGTAATTTTTAGAGCTTAGTTTGAAAAATCCTAAGGCATTTTTTATGACATATGGCCATTTATAGTTTCCCCCCTTCCTCTTGGCTCAAGTACAAAACATTTGTTAAATAAATAGCAGAACACCTTTTTGCTGGCCCAGTTCTCATTCAGTAAGAAGACATTCACTCTTATGGGCAAACATTCATCTGGGCAATGTTTGTGGATAAAGCAAGAGGGGACAGCATGATAGAAATGATATTTAGCAATGTTCTTTATGCATTTTAGAGATTTAAAAGTCCCCATTGTGCTAATTTAGAACCAGTAAGGAAAGTCCATATACATATACTTTCTTTAGCATCATAGCACTGAATATCTTCAGAGGACTTTAATCATCATCACTTGACACACAGATTCATATTTTATTCAGGAAGTTCTTATGCATTAAGTTTTTGTATATAAAAATAAATATAATATCCATGCTACAAAATGGGATCTCTTCTGTGGAGATTATTTTTGTCAGTAGAGAAGAATATATTTTTAAATTTAAGAAAAGCAGTGTATAGAACTGCTAAGGACATGTAATCTAAAGGTACTATTTATTTAATTTGCTATGTAGGCTTCTCTTAAATCCAACTCATATTATTCAATATTTATTTCCCATTGCATTTATTTTCCTAGTTGCATTAAATTTGTAAAAAGAACTTTTGTTTGTATTGTGTTTTGGACAATTGGCAGTAGATTTGGGGGGAAAAACTTATCTTCAAAAAACATACTCTCACTTGAGCTACAAATGGACAATAAAACACATTACTAAGAATAAGCACATTAAATGCTAAGGAACTGCTGCATACAGGATAATAAAGACAAACACTGCACAGGAAATGGGGAAGCCATGCAACATCCCTGCTGAACAGAGGTTGTGAGAATGAGCAGCAGTGATTCAGAGAACTGCATCAGATCCTTACCTTCAAAGTTGTGATGCAAGCCCAGGGCTCTCAATCCTGAAGAATCTTTGGAGGAGCTTCTACTCACAAAACAGAACAGAACAGAAACAGAAACAATGAGTGCATGATCCCCACCCAATTCCAAGAGATCTTGATTGTTCTGCCCAGCGTGCACCAGACAATTGTAATTTACACAGTAGTTAAGAAGCACTATGCATCAAATCAAAGTGGAAAAGGTAATTTTATCTCCTTTTTTCAGTTTGGTTAACTTTAGTCAATAATGTATCATTTTAGTCAGTAATGTACAATGAAGCATTTTTAGATCCTAAAGTATGTGTATGTTGGATGTAACATATTAATTTCTCATGAAAATTACTTAGCTGTGTTATTTTTCTCTCAATAACCTTGTCTTGCTGGATTGATGCAAGGTCTTACAGCAAGAACTTTTGTGTCAGCCTCAAAGTTTGAGTTTGAGCCAAAAAGACAATTCTATTTGGAAAAATGGTACTAGTACAATTGTTTATATTCTTTAATGATAACAGTAATTTAAATTTTTTCCTTTTATTTATTTCTAAATTTTGGTGGAATACAGAGTAGTAAGACTTTTGCTTTCTCCATTTTGCAACTGTTACATCATTTTTGCTTACACATTCATCAACTTACATGTTTTACACAACCATATTTCCTATATGTTGATATACTTGCATCATATATTTCTAGATTTTCCTCTCCCTCTATTTCCCCTCTACTTTTTTTCTGCTCCCATTTCCTCTTCCCCAAACTCTGCACCTACCCACTGATCCCCACCCTGCTTCTTTCAACTTTGCCTATATTTCCCCTTTTTAGATATGTAAGAATGTTCATTTTTATATGTCTTCATATGTATGTTGTTGTTGTTGCTGTTGTTAGCTGCCATTGAGTCATCTCCAACTCATAATGACCATCATAGGGTTTATTTTTTTATTCTTGCATTAAGTTAGATTTAACCCCCCCCCATCTGTGTAAGAACATATGGTGTTTCTCTTTTGGGGACTGGGTTAAGTCAGTTAAGATGATGTTTTCCAGTTCCATCCATTTTGCTGCAAATGACATTTTCTCATTCTTTTTCATTACTGAGTAATTTTGCATTGTCTATACACCAATAATTTTTATCCATTTCTCTGTTGATGGACATCTTGGTTGATTCCATACCCTTGTGACTATGAAGAGTGCTGCATTAAATATGGAAATGCAGGTGCCCCTCTTGTATGATGACTTATCATCCTTTGGATATATTCTCAGGAGTGGTATTGCTGGGTTGTATGGCAGTTCTAGTCTTACTTTTCTAAGGTACTTACATACTGATTTCCAAAGTGGCTGAACTAATTTGCAGTCGCACCAGCAGTGCAAAAATGTTCCTTTTTCTCTGCAACTTTGCCAGTATTTGCTATTATTTTGTTAATTTTGGGCATTCCTACTGGAGTGAAATTGAATTTCAGTGTTGTTTTGATTTGCATTTCCCTAATTGCTAGGGATATTGAACATTTTTTCATGTGTTTCTTGGCCATTTGTACGACTTTACTTGAGACTGTCTGTTCAGTTGCATCACCCATTTATTTATTGGGTTATTTGTTGTCTTAGTGTTTGCTTTCCTAAGGTCTTTGTATACTTAAGAAATTAGTCCTTTGCCAGATGTGTAGGAGGCAAAGATTCTCCCATTCTGTGGGATCTCCCTTTACTCTGTTGATCATTTTCTTTGCTGTACTGAAGCTTTTTAGTTTCCTCTAATCCCATATGTCATTTTTTTTTGGTACAGTTTGTTGGACAATTGGAATCTTGTTGAGGAAATACTTGACAATGCCTATGTGTTGGAGTATATATCCCATCTTTTCTAGTAGCTTTAAGGTTTTGGTTTAATGTTGATGTCTCTGATCCATTTCGAGTTGACTCTTGTACAGATTGATAGATATGGAACTATTTTCAGTCTTCTCCAGGTGGATATCATATTTTCCCAGCACCATTTGTTGAAGGCTTGCAGCCATACCACTGTGGCATCTGACCCCATCAGATCTTTGAAGCTAAGCAGAGTTGGCCCTGTTTAGTATTTGGATGGGAGACAGCCTGGGAACACCAGGTGTTGTAGGCTTGGGAGAAGGACCAAGCAACCCACTCTCAAAAAACAGTCACCCACTGATAACCTATAAATAGCAAAGAAGCACTAATACTGTTTCATCTGTTGTATATAGGGTCACTTTGAGTCTGTTGTGGATTCAGCACCTAACAACAACAACAACATTTGGTGGAGGGGCTATCTTTTCTCCATTGAACATCATTAGCACCTTTATCAAAAATCAGGTGACTATATTTGGATGAGTATATCTCTGGATCTTCAATTCCATTCCATTCATCTTCAAGCCTAGTTTGGTGCCAGTACCAAGCTATTTTTGCTAGTTTGAAGTCAGGTATTGTGATCCCTTCTGCACTGTTTTGATGCTAAGGGTTTTTTGGCTATATTGGGTTTTTTGTACTTCCATATGAATTTTAAGATTGTTTACATTTTTTCTTAGTATTTGCTCATTAAATGTTTCCTTATATTGAGTTATTATTGTAGAAGATAGGGAAAAATCATTAGCCTTAGTTTGTGTTCAAAAATGACTTGGAGGAAAGAATTCAACTGAGAGATAAGGACAGTTGAGAATTTATTCATCAAAGCCAAAATATACCCCAGAGAATAAGGACAGGCTGATAGGAGAGTGAGTTACAGCCCCCTGAGTTCTGTTCTATAGGTTTTTTTTTTTAAAGAAGTTTTTATGGTCTTCTCTCTCCTGCGATGTCATAGGTAAGCCTCCTCCTGCGGGTACCATTTTTGTCTATTTCACTCTATTGCATATATGTGTACCCATTAATATGTCTTCTTCTTCTTCCCATTGGTACTTATACAAAGCCAATGCAGGGAGAAAAACCCACAATTCTAATGAAATGATAATGATGGTATAATAAGCATGGGGAACTTGAGGACAAGGCTTTTTCCTGCTGCACATGCTCTAGGATAGTAATATCCTTCTAGTTTTCTAATTTTCTCTTTCTTGCTTATCAAGATGTGTTTAACCATTGGGAGGAATATGGGTGGAGATTGTGTGTGTTCTTTTAATTTGGTTTCATATGACAAATTTTTCCCCTCTCCAGTTCATTTCTATCTATCTACCTGCTCTAATAATTTCATTATGAAATATTTGTAAGACATCATTTATTTTATGACTTATACTAAAGACAGCCTGATATTACTTATAATATAAAAGTGAATAAGGAGTTTGAATTTAAACAAATGGGTTTTATGCTGTCAACCGTGAGTAATTTTGTGGAATAAGGTGAGAAAATTGTTCCTGAAAGAGTATGTATTTTAAGTTACATACGTGTAAATATCATACAGTTATATATACATAGTTACATGTATATATAATTTACGTGTATATTGTACAATGTATACCATATTTTCACATATGTTATTATTAAAAAGGAAGTCAGGGTTATTCGGAGCTGCTGAGTTCCACCTTGTAGAGATGAATGAAGTGATTGAAAAAAAGAATAAACAAAAGTCTCCATGATAAACATTATTTTAAAAGGGGCAAGTTTTGCCATCCTATTTTCAGTAGGGCATTTCTAGCAAGAACAATCATGCTTTGAAGACTGAGAAGCTAAAATATACAGAGAATGCACAAAACAATCAGTCTGACATCTCAAATATCCACATTAATTTTACTCGATTTTGAGTCTTTCAGGCTTTTAAAAATGAAGTACTTCATTACCATTTTGGTTGTTATTATTTATAGTTTGCCAACTCAGTTCAAGCTCTTCGTATTCTGTTTCCCTCATATACAACTTTGCTTTTTCTTTCATATGTCACACTACTCATTCTTATAACACTATACCCTGTGTAACTGTAATATACACAAATGCTGTTTTGAATTCTAGCCTTTCTTCATATTCCAGATTTCCTTATCTGCATTTTTAAAATATCCTCAAACACATTATTATCTTCTGAATTCTCATATCAGAATTATCCCTAATCTTTTATTGAATAACAATAGTCAAATATATCTATTGTATCTCAGGTTAGTTAATAAACATATGGCATGCATGCCTTTATTTTCTTTATCACGTAGTTGAAAGTGCAAAGAATTTGTAATGATGCAGACTTTAAGGAAATTTGTCATCTGGATTTTTCGGAGCTTCACAGTATTAGGCATAGATGATTAAGTGATAGTTCAAATTTCACATCCGTTGATAAAGATCTTCTATCCATCACCCTCATATCCTATAATCTCCTGGAATTTCCTGGTGTCTTCTCCATTTTAGGGATGCTAATGGTCACAAGCTTGTCCTGACAGTCTGTGGCACATGCCACTGATGTCTTGTTTTCACTTGCAAACTGCTGAACCTCTGCTGGTGCTCATGCCTCTTCTCTAGGCCACTACTTACAACCCAAGAAGAACAGACAAACTTCTTGTAAAGAAGAATTTATAAAGATCATACCTTTTTAATTATTTCTCCACAGAAGCAAGTGTGTGTGTGTATGTGTGTATGTGTGTGTGTGTGTGTGAAAGAAAGGGAAATTCAGAGAGAGAGCGAGAGAGAAAGAGAGCGAGAGAGAGAGAGCTTAGTTTTAAGCAATTGACTCATGTGATTCTAGAGTCTTGGTAAATCCAAACTTTGCAGGGTAGGTAGCAAGCTAGAGTCCCAGAGGTAGGCTGCAGTTGAGTTCAAGGTCATCTGCTGGAAGAATAATTTCTTGCTTTAGCAAAATCAGTTTTTTCCTACTTAAGACCAGCAACTGACTAGATAACATACATTATGGAGGTGATCTGCTAATTTAGTAGTTAATCTTGCTGAGCGCCAGACACTCCTGTAATCCCAGAAATTCTGGAGGTTGAGACAGGAGGATCATAAATTCAAGGCCAGAGGAAGCCTGTGCAACATAGTAAGATCCTATCCTAGAAAAGTGTTAATTTCAACCAAAAGAAATATCTTCACAGAAATATCCAGAATAAATGTTTGACCAAATATCTGGGCATCATGGCCCAGCCACATTGATACATAAAATCATCACCCCCCTATAAAAAAAAACAAGTTCAACCACCCATTCATTAAATGTGGTCTGTATATAGTGAATGCCTTCCAATAAGTACATCATAGAAAGAGGAGGAAAAGAGTAACTTTACAGTGTAGAAGCTTGCCAAACACTATCTCAATCAACTGATGAGGTTAGCCTCATAATACAAGTTACACTGATAGCAGGTACCCTTCACAGGTTGTGATGAAGGTACTTTATCTATGTGGTCTTCCTCTTCTATATCCCAAACCCCAATCTAATCATGAGGAAAATATTCAACAAACTTCAATTGATGAGCAGGCTGCAACACACTTTACTCCTCAAAACTGCCAAAGTCATCAAAAACATGAATGACTTAGAAACTGTCACAATCTAGAGCATCCTAAGGAGACAGGATAACTAAATATATTGTGATGCTTGGCTAAAATCTGAAACCAAGAAAAGAGAAATTATGAAAGACAAGAAATGTGAATAAGGTATGGAGTTTAATTAGTAATAACAGAGCAATTTTGATCCACTAGCTGTGAGGAAGCTAACATACAAATATAACATGTTAATAGGGATTATAGGAATGTGGATTATGGGTAATGTGGATTATAAGGAAAATTTTTCTACTATTTTCATAAAGTTTCTGTAAAACTAAAGTACTTTAAAAATAAAGTATTTTTTACCAAAAACTCAAACAAAGCAAAAACTAGTGCATGGATTTTTATAATGTATAGACCCTTAATCAAAAATGCCTGAAATTTCATGTTATTTTTTTCATTTTGTAAGATGATAAAGAAAATAAATTTTAAAAATGAATATGTAATATCAGAAACAAATTCCCTGGCACATAGTAGGTGCTGCATAATATTAATTTCCTCACTCAAACCATACCTCCTCAAAAAAATTATTAGCTCATTATTATTAAGCAAAAGTGCCAACAATTCATTGAAAACAATAAGCAATTGATTCATTGAGAAAATTAATTTCATTCAAACCTACAACTCTACTGTACATATCTATTATAAAAATTCCATTAAACATACATAATCACTACTGGGAGGGAAGTAATAAAATTCTCCACAGAGAGAACAAATTTTCAATGTGTGTAATCAATATTCTTGGACCATCCTCAAAAGAAAAGACTAAAGGGGAAAGAAATCAAATAACCTACCACTGGCAGCATCTGATGCTATACACTTAAAACTGTCGTTATGTTGAATCTGGCAGACTCTATGTCGTTTAACAGATAAATCTCTTTACCAGAACACTCGGGTCAGCTAAAATGTACACCAGACACATTTAAGCCAGACTGCTCCAGTGGAGGAAACACTGTTGGTGGTCACAGACACCAAAGATCCAGGTATAGGAAATTCTGAATTAGGCAGTCTCCAATTCAATTTTCTCCTATCCCCCCACCCCCATTCTCTCTCTCTTTCTCTCCTTGAGCCCATGTCTAACATTTTGGATTTCAGGTTGATTAGACTCTGCCTATTCACTCATAAATTTAAAAATAAACACAGATTAAGTGTGCGTGTGTCTAAACTGGAAGTGTTCTTACCTTCTAGACAGATGGCTATGAATTCAAATAATTTGCTTTGGGGAAATGTAAACATATTTTATCTGCTTGCATCCCCATCAATGAGAAGCATCCTAGACAGCTGGAGACAGCATCTATACTGCAAGCCATTAAATGCCCTATGGTTCTTGTTAAAGGAAATTATTTTCAACTGCGTGCCATGTGGCTCATTCCCACAATCCATTAGGTGGTTGAAATGATGTGTGAGTGGAGGAGTTTGTGTACATACAATACACACATGTACAAATGAATCTTAAATGTGTGTAAGCAATTTAAATCCTAAAAACCTTTAAAAAGGAAAAAAAGAAAGTATTAGCTGAGATATGTATGTATAACACGTATATCTTACATATATGTGAATGTCCCTACTTTTTACTATCTTGAGTCCCAGTTTTGTATCAGAAAAATTTAACAATATAATTTACTTTTAAAATTCATTTTCCAAAGTCAGTAAAGAATTTCTACATTCTCAGTTTGACTTACTTGAAGGCAGTTAATTTAACAATTTATAAACCATCTTTTTTTCCCCAAGAGCATTATTAAGCATTCTCAGTTGAGTATCTACATGCTTATCTGTACTCCAATGCACATCTGATCAACTTTATGGTACTAGGCATTGGCATATAAATGTAAGCAACCCATAAAACCGTATCTTAAATTTATAAAACACTATTATAAAAGGCACATTTGCAGCCACTAACTCATTTACTTATCTCCACAACCCTGTGAATTAAATGAAAATAGGCATTATTGTTTTTGTTTTTAAGATAATAGCTTATGCTTCTAGAGTTTTTATTCTTTCCCAAGAACTTTTTAAGGGTTCTAACAATAGTAAAATTTTTGTTGGGTGTGGTGGTACATGCCTCTAATCCCAGCAACTCAGGAGGCTGAGGCAGGAGAATCATGAGTTCAAGGCTAGAGGCAGCCTGCAGAAATTAGTGAGAACCTGTTTCAAAAAAAAAAATTACTGGGTGTGCAGCCCAGTGGTACAACACTTACAAAGTATGTGTGTGACTATAGGTTCAAGCCCAAAGTACTGCAAACAAAAGAAAAATGTAAAACTTTTAATATTCACCTAACCTCATAATGTAATATTTTATTGTCTTAACATTTTAAATGAGGATGCTGAGGCTTGGAGGATTTAAAACTTCCATGCAAGGGCATGTAAATAATAAATCAAGATCTGAGATTCAGATACAAGTCACATGATGCCCAAGTGAGAGCCTGGACAATCATGCTACACTGTCTTGACAGTTGTTGTTAGGTGCCGTCGAGTCGTGTGTCCGACTCACAGCGACCCTCATAGGGTTTTCAATGGCTGACTGTTTTGGGATTGCCTTGGGAGTGGATTGCCAGGTCCTTCTCCCATTTTTGTGGTGCTGGGAATTGAACTTGAGACCTCAGAGACTGCAGTACAGCGCTCTACCAGCTGAGCTAAATCCCAGCCCAAAAGGTTACTAGTCATTGTTAAATAACCTATTATCAGCATATTCTTGCCCTAATGGCTTTCTGTCTCTTCCTTATGAACATGCACATGTAGTTCAGAGAAAGGGAGAGAGAAAAGGAGAGAGAAAGTGAGAATAGAGACAGAGAAAGAGAGAGAGAAAAAAGAGAGAGAGAGAGAGGCAGGCAGACATAAATTTCTAGCACCTCATTACTCCAATTATTAGTAATTCCACTTTAACCAACTGAGCTAAATCCCAGCCCTGTCTTGACAGGGTAGGCATAAAGCCCAATAAACCAGTGAAACAAACACAAAACAGTGATGTTAAATAAATCACTTAAACTCACAAACCCACTTATCAATATGCAATTTGGAATTTTGCACAATGTAAAGATTAAGCATATATTCTTTGACTTCAGAAACATGGTGGCTAAAATTCAGGTTCCACATTTTGATATCTGTGGAAACTTATAGAAGTTACTTTACTTCTCTGAAACTTATTCTTTATTTTCAAAATAAGGATAGTGGTAGGTAAGTCATTATTTCAACAATTAAATCTCTTCATATATATAAATCACTAGGCATATATCAAATTCTCAACAAATAGTAGTAAAGTGTACTTGTCTTCTACTTTGAATTTTTTAATTTGAGAATTGAAACATTTATGGCAAGTACTAGTTTAGTTTCAACTTTTAACACGTTTTCCAATATATCCAAAGGATCCATGACTGAATAAATCCTCAAGTATTGTTTCTTTTTTAGATGTAATCACCTACATATAGTTACAATGAATTCATTCTTGATAATTCAACATGTCTTTCATTTGTGTTTTGTGAAACACAGTAAATTATATTTTCCTGATATGTTTTTGCTCTTTGTGCACATTCAAGTTAATTTTTGAAAATATAAGTTAAAAATAACAGAAATACAAATACATATACAGAAAATTATAAGTTTATGTTGTTGTTTTTAGGTGCCTTCAAGTCAGGTCCAACTCACAGTTTCCCTATGTACAACAGAACAAAACACTACCCAACACTGGGCCATGCATATGATCATTTTTATATATAAGACCATTGTTGCAGCCACTTTGTCAATCCATCTCATTGAGATCCTCCCTTTTATCATTGTACTTATCATTCTCCCAAACATGATATCCTCTTCCAGGAATTGGTCTCTCCTGACAACATGTCCAAAATACATAAGACACATAAGCCTAGACATCTTGCTTCCAAGGAGTACTCTGGTTGCACTTTTTCTAGTATGGATCTATTGGTTCTTTTGGCAGTCCATGCCATATTCAATAGTCTTCTCCACCACTATAATTCAAAAGCATAACTTCTCCTCCTTTCTCTCTTGTTCATAGTCCACCTTTCACAAACATAGCAATGTAACAGAAAATATCATGGCATGAGTCAGGTATACTTTCACCTTCAATGTGATATCTTTACTTTTCAACACTTTAAAAGAAGTCTTTTGCAACAGCTTTTCCCAATGCAATGAGTTTATAGACTGCTGTTTCTGTGGGTATTGAATATAGAACCAAGTAAAGCAAAATTTTGGGCAACCTCAATCTTTTCTACATTTATTATGAAGTTGCGTACTGATCCAGTTGTAAGGATTTTTGTTTTGTTGATGTTGAGGTGCAGTCCATACCGAAGGTTGTGGTCTCTGATGTTCATCAGTAAATATTCTGTAAAAGTTGTGTCATCTGCATAGCACACATTGCTAATGAATCTTCCTCAAATCCTGATGTTAAATCCATTTCTGAAAGTCCCCCTCTCAGATTATCTGCTCAGCATAGAGACTGAACAGGTATGGTGAAGGGATATAGTCCTGAAGCACAACTTTCTTGACTTGAAACCAAGCACTGTTTCCTTGTTCTTTTAGAATGACTGCCTCCTGGTCCATGTACAGATTTGTCATGAGTATAATTAAGTGCTTGGATATTCCCATTCTTCACAATATTATTCATAATTTGTTGTAATCCACACCATCAAACACCTTTTTATAGTTGATAAAAATAGACATCTTTCTGGTATTCTCTTCTTTTAGCCAATATCCATATAACATCAGGAATGATGTCCCTGGTTGCACGCACTCTTCTGAATAGGGCTTGATTTTCTGGCAGTTCTCTGAATATACTGTTGTAATCGATTTTGAATGCTCTTTAGCAAAATTTTACTTGCATGTGATATTAATGACATTGTTCAATAAATTTTGCATTCATTTGGATCCCCTTTGTTGGGAATAGGCGCAAATATGGATCTCATCCAGTTAGTTGGCCAAGCAGCTGTTTTCAAAATCTCTTGGGATAAACAAGTTTGCACTTCTAATACTGCATCTGTTTGTTGAAACATCTCTATTGGTGTTCCATCAATTCCTGGAGATTTATGTTTTACCAATTCCTTCAAGGCAGTTTCTACATTGTCCTTCAGTACCATTGGTTCCTGATCATATGCAACCTCCTGAAATTATTGGTCATCTACCAATTGATTTTTCTATAATGACTCTGCATTTTCCTTTCATCCCCTTTTGATGTTTCCTGCATTGTTTAGTATTTTCCCTGTAGAATCTTTCACTATTGCCACTCAAAGCTTGAATTTTTAATTCTATCTTTAAGTATAGCCAAAACAATCCTAAGCAGCAAAATCAGTGCAGGAAGTATCACAATACCTGACATCAAACTATGATACATGACCCTGGTAAAAAAATAGCTTGGTAGTGGCATAAAAGCCTACATGAATATCAATGGAATGGAAGACTCAGATATAGAACCCTGCAACTACAGCCACCTAATCTTCAACAGTGATGCCAAAAACATACACTGGAAAAAAAAAAGATAAACTCTCCAACAAATGGTGCTCAGATAACCAGATATCCATATGTAGAAGAATGAAAACAGATCTATACCTCTCAGTCTGTACAAAAATCAATTCAAAATGGATCAAGGATCTCAATATTAAACCAGAAATACTGAAACAACTAGAAGAAAAGGTAGGGAGGACATTCAACATATAGAAATAGGGAAGTTCTTCCTTAATTAAGACTCCAATTGCCCAGGCAACACTACCAAGACTTTACAAAAGGAATTATATAAAAGTAAGAAACCGTTTATCTGCAGCCATAACATCCTGGCATCTGATTCCACCTGATCTCAGAGAATAAGCAAGGTCGGCCTAGTTAGTCCTTGGATGGGAGACCACCTGGGAATACCAGGTGTGCAGCCTAGGGAGAAGGACCTGGCAACCCACTCCTGAAACAATCTGCCATTGAAAATCCCATGAATGGCAAGAAGCACTGACAATACTGCCAAGTGTGGCACAGTTTTGGGGACTGTTTGTTTCCATTATACACAGGGTAGCTATGAGTTGGACATGAATTGATGGCACCTAAGAACAACAACAAAAACTTTTTGCACAGCCAAGGAAACAATCAACAGAGTAAAAGATGAGCCTACAGAATAGGAGAAAACTTTTGCTAACTATACATGTGACAGAGCTTTAACATCTAGGATATATAAAAACTCAAAAAATTGAACACCAAAATCTCACAAATAATCTACTAAATAAATTAACAACAGAACTGGACAGTACTCAAAGAAGAAATACAAATGGCCAATAAACATGAAAAAATGCTCAATATTCTTCGCCATCAGGAAAATGTAAACCAAAATTACACTGAGATTCTATCTCACTCTAATCAAAATGGCTAGAAGATCACTATTTTTCAGTCCTTGTTCTCACACAAGTCAGTAATTCCCTGTTAAGCACTTCTGAGAATTGGTTCTGCACGTATGTTAAACAACAACAACAAATTCTGGGGATGATGTGGACAGAAAGAAATCTTTTTACTCTGTTGATGGGTCTGTAAACTAATGATGCCACTATTGAAATAAGCATGGAGTTTCCTTAGAAAACTAAAAATAGAACTGCCATACGATTAAACTATACCTTTTCTAGGCATATATCCATAGGAAGTTAGGTCATAATAACACAGAACCTGCACTTTTGTTTACTGCAGCACTCTTCACAATTTCAAGGAAATGAAATCAACCTCTGATATTCTTCACTATATAAATTGATTTTAAAAATGTAGTACATTTACATAATGGAATAGTATTCAGCCATAAAGAAGAATGAACTCATGTCATTTATAGCAAAATGGATGGAGAGCAAAATTCTTAAGCAAAATTACCCAGACTCAAAAAGAGAAACACCACATTTTCACTCATATGCAGAAGTTAGGCATTCCTTAAAAGAAAAAAATATATATGTGTGTATATAAATATATATATATATATGCATATATATGGGCTAGGATTTAGCTCAGTTAGTAGAGAGTTGTTCTGCAGTCTCTGAGGTCCCGAGTTCGATTCCCAGCACTGCAAAAATGGGAGAAGGATGTGGCAACCTACTCCCAAGGCAATCCCAAAACAATCTGCCATTGAAAACCCTATGAGGGTCGTTATGAGTCAGACACAACTCGACAGCACCTAACAACAACAACAATGCACATATATATATATATATTGTTATATATAAGATTATATATATCTAAGATTGTAAAATACAAGGAGACTCATGTTGGGGGAACAAATGGGAAAGGGAGAGAGACAGAATAATTGAGAGGGGGAGTGGGAGCAACATAGAGGGTAAAGAGAGAAAGGTAAGTACAAAGTAAAGGATCTAATAATATGAAAATCCCATAATGAAACTCATTATACTGTATGCAATTAAAATGTTATATACTTCATAAGCATGTACAATTATTACCTGTTAACCAGAAAAAAAATTTAATGTTAAGGAAATGGAATTTCTAACTGTCCTGATTTGATTTTTCATTATTACCCCTTTTATATATACATATATATGTATTCCTCTAAAATAAATAAATATAAATATAAATAAATAAATAAATAAATAAATAAATAAATAAATAGTTGCAGAACCCTGTTGGAACTGGCAGAGGACCTTTGGGTTCAAAATGTTAGAGTGCTGGATCAATTAAGGCATTAACATGGTTGCATCCCCCCATGAATCAGTATTTAGGATATCTAGTTATTAGGTAATAACTAGATAGTCTTATGTCATGTTTATGTTGTAGTGAGTTCAATGGATTCAACAAACCCATAGCTTACTCTAATTAGTGTTCACAATTCCTGAATGTTCTTGTATGATTGAGATGGACATAGATTATTTTATGTAGAACTCTCAGATTGTTTCCATGATATATAAGAGCCATAATGATTAAAAATCCAAGGAAGGGTATAGAATACACACTTTCAACACACACACACACACACACACACACACACACACACACACACAATCAACCCATAAACTCAAAGCTCTCCATCTCTGATGGAATGGCCAAGATTGATGTTACTCCCAAATGTGTGAGCAAAACATAGATGAATCTCTATCCTCATATGGTAGATTTTTTTTTAAATCAGATCAACACATAGTCTGGCACTTCTATCACCCTTGATATGCTAGATGCATTAATTCACAATCAATAAGGAAGACCCAAAGCAGTTCACATTCACCTATGATACACAATTTTATACATTCACTGCATTGCCCCAAAGTTATATTAATATATTTTTCTCTCTCACAATATATTTTCAAGATACTTTGCTTTCTCTTGTATAGCATATTAATGACCATGTACTTTATCTATTATTTCTGCATATCTGCAAATTTTTTGGAGTTAAATAACTGAAGTCTATTTTTAAAAAGCTGCCACTTTGTTTATCTGCTCTTCAGAAAAAATTACATTTGTCTACGTATGTAAAAATACATAGGATATTAGAGCATTAATTTTTCTGAGACCTTAGAGAACCCTGTAACTTAGCAAATTATGGTTTTCTCTGTACATATAAAGAACTTTAGATAGTATGCAGTCTACAAAAATGCATGACATTGAATGAGGAATGATATCTACTTAATACCATAAACAAATAAATAAGACATTAGAATCTAGAACAAAGCCTGTATCTTGAAATTCTATCACATTTTCAATAAAAATCTAATAAATTATTTCTTCTGAACTTTCTGAAATATCTTTAGAGGAACACTCTTCAATAATCCAAAGTCTACATTTTAAACCATAAACCAGCATATTAATGTTGGCATATCCATGGAAAATTATGTGTCTTTGAGCCATCTTTGACAAGTTTTAATTAAACATACAAAACATTTTGTTTTTAATTATCCAGGAGACACAAACACGGTTCTGATATTGCCTCTTAAGTAAGATGTATGCAAAAGTCTAATGTTATTATCCCTGCCAGGAATTATATAATTCAAGCATGTAAAATGAATCAATGTTGTAGTCAATATCAAAATAAGTCTACTTAATACTCCTAAAAGGGTAACATGCCAAATCATCTCATGCTATAAACAATCAGTCAATGCCGGGAAATAAAAAGGAAAAATTGAATGATTTTCCTCTTGAGAAAATATTTGACATCATCATGAAGTCTGCTCAACTTTCTTGGACATTTTCTCTTCCAAATGTATTCTACTTATTCCACTTCCCAGGATTACAGATGCCCTGTTAATAGGTCTTAATGATTTCCCACTGAAAAGTTAAAAGTAGATGAAATGGTCTGAAAAACAAAAATTTATAACTTTTCCCTTATGTGATTTAAGAATCACAGATGTGTCCTACAATGTTAAGAAGAAGATCACTATTTTTCATTCTTTGTTCTCACACAAGTCAGTAATTCCCTGTTAAGCACTTCTGAGAATTGGTTCTGCACGTACTTGATGCTTCCAGTTGTGTACAATGTAGGCATCTACACTCTTCAGGGATGTTGGCCATCTTGTAGAAGCTATTCCTTCCATTCTTAAACCCTTGTTTAAGGTTTGTTATTACCCTACAGTTAAGAAATATGTTCCTCTAAGATTGCCATTGCTAGGTGCCATCAAGTCAAGTCCCACTCATAGGGACCCCATTTGCAGCAGAATGAAACCCTCCCGGACACTGTGCCATGGCCAGCACTATGTCAGTGCTTCTCCGCTATCCACATGGTTTCCTACCTTATGTCCTAATATATCATTATTTGCTTTAGAAAGTCAACTTAATTCTCTTCAACATGACTATTCTTAAAATTAGGTGAAAGTATCATCATTCTCCTCAAATATGTTCCATTCCAAGTGAAAAGTGTCAAATTTTCAGCTGTTTTTCACATTTAATTGTTTTAATTCCTTTGTAACTCTATCTACCCTCTCATACTTAACCTAGCTTGTTGGTGTGATTACCAAAGATTAAAATATTTTTGTTAACAGAGACTGGCAATAGTTGCTGTGGTTTGATGTATCCATTATAAAAATTCTTATGTTGAAACTTAATAGCTAAGGCATTGGTGTTAAAATGTAGGACCAACAAGGAAGTAAGTAATTAGGGCTCCACCCCAAAGACTCTATAAAAAAGATTGATGGGAGGTATTTTCCCCTTTCATCTCATGGAAGGATGTAGCATTTCTTCTTCCAAGGGATATAACACCAAGGTGCCATCTTGGAAGTTAAGGCCAGGCCTCTCATGACAAACTGATCTTAATGGCATCTTAAGCTTGGATTATCAGGTTCCAAAACTGTGAATAATATTTTTTAATAAGTAATAGTCTGTGGCACTCTTTTCAGTCTCACAAATGGACTAAGACAATTGTTGAATTTTATTGTTCCTTATTTGAAAGTGTACTTCTATTAGCAAAAACAATACAGAAAGTGTACTATTTACATAATTATGAAAAATAGTACAGGAAAAAATATCTTTGGGAATACTCTACTTAAATATGTTGACAACCTTTTTCTCAAAAACATACTATAAAGCTTCTCCCTTGGTGTACAACTGTAATTCCTGTGTCTCAGGATGCTGAGGGAAGAAGATCATGAGTTAGAAGCCAAAAGCAGCTTGTACAATTTAGCAAAATATTGTCTCAAAAAAAGAAAGAAAGAGAAAAAGAAAGAAGAGAAAAGAAAAAGAAACATTGAGTTGTACCCTTTTAATGTGGCACATTTGCTTGGATAAATCCCCGGAGTTGTAAATCAAGACAGAATTATAATTCCTGGAAATAAAAACAAAAACAAACACCAAATAATATTATTTACCCCAAAACATACAAATTCTAATAAAATACCATCTGTTTTTTCAAATAACTTTAAACAATGTTGTACAGTACTTAATACTTTAAAAAAACCTATATATTGAACCAGAGACCAATTTGATGCTATTAGAAATAAAAGTGTCTTCCAAAACAAAGAGAACCTGGAATCCTTTTCTGAATAGAAACAATCTGGAAAAAATTCATATTTTATATTCAATTCAGTATAAGCATGATGACATTTGAAAACATCTGGTTTTAATAATGTCCAGAGGACATTCCAGAATGGTGGGGTCTAGATGTACAGATATGCAAAAAAATACTTCATGTTAATTTTAATAAGAAGAATGTATAAAATGGATAAATTCAAGCTATAGAAAGATGGGTATTGTTAATTTTTGAAAAAATTTTTTTAAAAGTCATAAAACAGATTTAGATACCTGGATTACATATTGTCTAATGAGTTGATCTGAAATCAAAGTTGCAATTGATTTTCATCCAAGATTCTTGATAGGCTGAAATAAATGGCAACGATTCAAAACCATTCTGGCTCAGCATAATTGAGAATCAGCCCCCAGAACAATGGACTGCTAATCTACTATTGCATGGGAGAAAATTAAACTTGGCTTTGCCTCCAATGACCTTAGAATTTCTATTCTCTAAGTTTTAATTTGGATCAGCACATTATCCCAAACTTGTAGTAGATGATGCAGAACAACTGTTAGGTGATACAACAATAAATGTATAGGAATAGTGAAATTAATTCTTAATTAATTTACACTGTATCAGCCACCCAACATGTCTGTCAGCTTGTCATGCTGTGGGGGCTTGTGTGTTACTGTGATGCTGAAAGCTATGCCACTCAGATACCAGCAGGACCACCCATGGTATATAGGTTTTACATGAGCTTCTGGACTGAGACAGACCAGGGAGAAGGGCCCTGAAGCCCAATCTTGAAACAATTAGCCATTGAAAACCCTATGAATAACAGAGAAGTACTGTCAGATATAGTGCTCAGGCATGGTACAGGGTCAGATAGTGTTTTGTTCTGTTCTGTCATACACAGGGTCTCTAGGAGTTGGACGTGACTTGAGGACATCTAACAATAATAATGTTTCAGTCATAAAGAACGAGTAGATGTGAAAGTAAACTATAAGTGAAAACTTGTTTCATAATGCAGTATTGGTGGAAAGATTTTATCTGCAAGCATATGGAATTTAATCTTAGCTTTTCATCTTCCACAAAAAACAAAGATATCTACAGTTTAATTTTATGCATAATTAGATGTTGTCTGTGTCCTCAAAGTGTCTTTGCTTTTTAAGATTTGTATTTGAGGGAGACGACATAGCTGTAGCCACAGAGGGAGTCATCCTCATTTTAGTTCTTAGCTATGGGAAATCTTCTTACCTCTTTTGTAAATTTTTTATTTGGATAACTGAACAAAAAATAGATGCCCCTTTCTTCAAAAACAAAACAAAACAAAGCAAAGCATTTAATTATGTGGGCTTTAGTCTATTTTTAGATAGTAAAGATTAAATTGTCTCTTGAAAGTGGTAAAGAAATATATATTTTTACCCTGGTGGGTTTGATGGGAGGAGCAGATGAGCCAGTAGAGAGGGGAAGTTTTGAATACTCAGATTCTTAGTATGTCCAATGGTGCAATTTATTGAATTAAAGTTATGAAACAATAAAAAAGTATTTTAGAGTTGGTTCACAAAGATTACTTATGTAATTGAGATACTCAATACACACACACACACACACACACACCATTTATGACATGCCAACTACTATTCTACATGCCTTACAAACATTAAATTCCCTGATTTTTGAGGCAGGTATTATTAAGAAACTGAATCAAGAACATTTAGGTAACTTGCAGATGTTTGCAGCACTAGTAAGTTCTAGAGCTAATGTACTGTACTTCATTCAGTGTTAACAAAGATTTTGAAAGCTAAAACCCATTCAATATTTTAGAGATACATTGAAAGACCCTAGGAGATTTATGACATTAGCTGTTCTGGCCACAACTAACATTTTTGAACCAATTAGTAACTAACTCTAAGGTTCATTTTGAGAAAGTTAAGGGAAGTCTGAGTTAGCAATAGAAAAAAAAAAAAGACTGCTTGAGCTATGAAAGCATCATTAATACAAGAATGACAATAGAGAAAAGAAATGGTCCCTACCAACACTTTAAACAATTTATGGCTGTAAACGAAAACTCTAGGACTCTCTGAACTTGAGCAAACACAAATACATTCTTTAATATCTGACTCTGCTATAATTTTGTCAGTCACAAAACACAATAACCTCTTAGAGTACCATTTATTCTCTTTTCTAATCTGCACCTTTTCCACAGTTTTAGAGGGCTACAAAATCCATTCTGCATAGGATACTAGCCTACATTTGACTTTATAGTCCTCTAAAGCTGTTGAAAAGATAGAGAAGAGAACCAAGAGCATTGGTAGGTCCTATGAGACCACCCCTACATTTTTCCATCTATGTCAGAATGAGCCTCCTAAGAACTTTAGAAGATTCAATTTAATTGAAAAATCCTGTGGTAAGTAGGACCTTTGGGAGCAGACAAGTGCACACACACATTGTATATGTGGTATTTATTTGCATGCATACATGTATGCATACATATATGAGAAAATATGTTCACTTTATGAACAGAATTTATCATTTGATATTCAACACTATACCTATTGAGCAAACCAAGAAAGATCAATTGTATTTTAGCAGTAATTTTAGTGGCATGTTAAAATACTTTCCCCCCCCCCAAACTGTTTAAGTGATGTCTTACTTAGAACCTGATGTGTCAAAGATATAAAACATAGCTTCTGTTGTTGAAGTATATGTTAGATAAAAGGTTCTCCCACATTAGCAAAGCCATTTGTTAATATAACTCCCAATAAACTAAATACAGCCAAGGATGGAACAGAGAATGAAAACCATTAATAGAGATTCAAGTTAAGAATGTAAAACAACAGAAAGATCATCTGGTATAAGATGTTGTTGTTGTTGTCGTCAGGTGCCATCGAGTGTGTGTCTGATTCATAGTGACCCTACATAAAACAGATGAAACAGTATTGTTAGTCCTTCTCTGCTACTCACAGTGTTTTCAACGGCCGATTATTTTTTACAATGGCTGAGTGTGTTTCCAGGTCTGTCTCCCAAGCCTACAGCACTTGGTGTTCCCAGGTGTTCTCCCATTCAAGTACTAACCCAGCCCGACCATGCTTAGCTTCAGAGATCTGATTTAGCTTCCTAGACGTGATGGGATTTGACACCACAGTGGTAGGGCTGCAGTTATAAGATAGGTTAGATGAAATCCAGTGATGAGTTTCAATAAAAGCTATAAAGAAAGCCAGAACCAAGGTTTATTCATTTATTCACTTGCTTGTATGTTTTCATATTCTAACTAAATATGTTGTTGTTTTTGTTAGGTGCCATCGAGTCGGAGTCCGACTCATAGTGACCCTCATAGGGTTTTCAATGGCTGACTGTTTTGGGATTGCATCAGGAGTGGATTGCCAGATCCTTCTCCCATTTTTGTGGTGCTGGGAACTGAACTCAGAATCTCAGAGATTGCAGCGCAGCGCTCTACCAACTGAGCTAAATCCCAGCCCATCTAAATATATTCAATATAAAATAGTCAATCTAGAAATTATTTATAATTTCCAAACTCAAGGGAGAAATGTGCCAACTCTATCTTTTAAAAAAAAATGATCACTGCACAAATTAATCCATCCTATTGTAGTAAAAAAATTTAGTAAAAGTACTTAAGGAGTAATACATTCAAACATATTAAAACTGCTAATTCCTTAAGTGTTTTTTTTCTTTTAGAAATAGTGATTATTTCTCATAAGGAAAGAGGTAAAAAATTACTGGGGTTAAAGCTGTGCTATTTTCCATCTTTAAGATAAAAGCACTTTATATAGAGATATTTAATATTATATGACTTAAGTTGAAGGCTGGTGGAAAATAACAAATTATTATCATGTTGTTGTTGTTGTTGTTGTTATTGTTGTTAGGTGCCATCAATTCAGTTTTTTACTCATAATGACCCTACCTACAACAGGGGAAACACTATTGTCAGTGCTTCTCTGCTATTCATAGGGTTTTCAATGGCGGATTGATTTTTGGGTGTGGGTTGCCTTCTCCCAAGTATCTGGTGTTCCCAGACAGTCTTCCATTCAAGGACTAACCAGGTCTGACCCTGCTTAGCTTCCAAGATCTGACAGAATAGGACACCACAGTGCTATGGCTGCAGGCTATTATCATGAGCTAAAGTTATTTGCTGGGGCTTAGCTCAGATGGTAGAGTGCTTGCTATGTGTGCTCTTTCCTCCCCCAACATATGTACACATATTTAATAAATGCATGTTCAAGAACAGGAAAGGATAATCACACTAAAATATTAGATTGAAAAATGCAAATAATGAGATATCCCAAGTAGACATTGGCTCATAAGAGTGATAAAATCCTGTAGGACTGGAATCCCAATGACACCTCTTTGATCTGACAGTGAAGAATTTCTTTGATTTGAAGTGGATGTTCTCTGGTAAGAATTCTTGTCACTATTTCAAGGAGTGATGAAAATATGCTAGTATTTCTTCAGCCTTTAAATTGAGGCCAAGGGAAAGATTAAATAAACAGGGGATATAGCAAATCTGAATATAAGGAGATAATTAGCCTGATCATATAATTTATCCTCAATTCAGGACATCTGAGAGTGAAATGCAAAGTTCAAAGTAATTAAGAGCCCTTAATTGATCTACTACGAGCATGAACCAGGATTTTCTTAGGCAAGTTGCAATATATATTCATTTTGTTCCAACCTGGAAAAAGTAGCAGCCTATGAGTTGGACACAGACTCCACAGCACCTAACCACAATATGTATATTTCAAGTGCTTAATAGGCTTTGATGGAAACATATAGAATAGGATGTTGATGTTTTTGTTATGTGTTGTCAAGTGGAGTTTGACTCATAAGACCCTCATAGGGTTTTCAATGGCTGTTTTGGGATTGCATCGGGAGTAGATTGCTACATCCTTCTCCCATTTTTGGGTGCTGAGGATCATACCCAGGTCCTCAGAGACTGCAGAACAGTACTCTACCAATTGAGACAAATTTAAAAGGTATTTTTTTCCTAAGTTTTAAACTGTATCCTTGTGAAAGTCTCGAGATTTCATCATTGTTAGTTTCTGTGAGCTTAATGTAACATGGGTCACAGATGATACAGAAATTCTTGATTTGTAAAGCTAATTGTATCACCTAAAATTTCCTTCTGTAGATCTCCCTGAACACCAGTTGATCTCTAGTAAAGTACTTCTTTCTTGACAACAGTTACTATATGTCATCACCTTGAGTATTATGTCTACCCTGGTACCTACTTTTCTCTGAATTTCCTCTGATATATTTGAGCTTTATTTTTTTATTCAAGGTCATTTATTCATATAATGCAAACAATGCTGACCATTTTCTCTAAATCCCATGAAAAACATTCTGGGGTCTTCTTTAAACAGTCTTTGTTTGCCATAATATATCTTTAAAAGGGTTATGGAGTTCTTCCAACGGTCTCTCTGGGCATCACAGCTTGTTCTAAAGTTTTGAGACAAATGTTTAACTGTCTTCTGTCATTGGTCTAAAACATTGCCTGCAGGTATTTTGCACTGCTTTCTTTATTTAACATAACCATGAAAGGGAAATGGGTGCCTCTTCACCAACCTTCTGCTCGCTGGCTTGAGTCCTTTGCTTTATGTCACTGATCCTCCACGAAATCCAGCCTGTTTCAATTACAGTCCATGAGACTATCTAAATTCTTCTGGTGAATAGCTGTGTTTTACATGCTGAAGTGTCATTCATCTTGCACTATTTACTGCTTGTGTAAATGGACTAGTTCCCAAGATGCTGTTGAAAGAAAAACAATAACAAAAACATTCTATTAGGAAGAAGAGCCTGCTAGCAATTCTCGCTTCGCAGACCATTGCTTCCCACAATAAGAAAACTATGGAGTTCATGAAAAGTAATTTAGACTAATGGTTTGTTAAAAGGCTACCCAAATAAGGTGCCATTATGAAATAATGCACATTGCATTTATTTTCTGGTTAGCCACTGGAAGAAATCTTGCAGAGATCTTTGGGGGAAAAAAAAAAACACGGAATTCTTTTCACAGGCCTTTCTTCAACAGGGAGTCTGTTGCCCAGGGCAAGAGAATAAGATTTCTGTGTTGTGGAAATGTCTTTGCTGTGTACGGAAGACCATCACATAGTATGTACAGCACACTAGAGAGCTGAAGGATTTTATAGTTCTTACTTTGTAGATTTAGTAAATTATCAACGACATCAATTTAAAAATATGCAAATATATGACAACATGAAGAATCAGTGACATATAACATTATACTAAATATGAACCCAAGCTATCTAAAGTTATAAATTTTAATGAGAACATATATATTAATATGATGTGAACAAAATAATTATTGCTGTGGTTGTTGTTGTTGTTGTTAGGTATCATTGAGTTGGGTCTGACTCATAGCAACCCTACGTACAACAGAATGAAACACTCTCCAACATTGTGCCATACCTGGTGCTGTTGTCAGTGCTTCTCTGCTATTCATAGAGTTTTCAATGGCAGATTGAGAAGCGGATTGTCAAGTCCTTCTCCTGAACAAAATAATAATGATAAATTAATATAGAAAGCTGTGGAACTCTAGATACATATTATAAACAATAAATCATATAAATGGAATTTTTCACTGAATTCTTTAAAAACCTAATCATGCAGAGCAAATCACCAGAGTAAATCCAGTTTTGTCTACTTCTTCTACTCTATTGTGAAAAGATCTTGAGGACTTAACCATAATCACCTGTTTATGCAAACCATGATAAGATACTTTGATAAAAAATCTATGTTAACTAATAAAACAGTTACTCAGAGTGGTTCCACACACATAATGCAAGATACATTCTTGGAAGGTGCCACTGAGTAAAGTCCAACTGATATTGACTGTATGTATAACAGAGGAAACATTTCCCAACACTGTGCCACGACCAGAACTATTGTCAGTGTTTCTCTGCTATTCATAAAGTTTTTCAATGGTAGATTGTTTCGGGGATGGGATGCGGATGCCAAGTCCTTCTCTCAAGCCTAAAACACCCAGTATCCCCAGGCAATCTCCCATCCAAGGACTAACCAGGCCCAACCATGCTTAGCTTCTGAGATCTAACAATCTGACAGGCTGGGACACCACAGTGGCATGGCTACAGGACTTAGTATATACTCTGTTAAATCATTACTACAATGCAGCTCATTACATACTAATCATCTCAAATAATTACCTTTGTGTGTGTATGTATTACAAATAACTAAAGATCTAAGATCAGTAAATTTCAGGTATAGAGTACATTATTATAGTCGCCATGCTGTGAATTAGGTCTCCAAAACTTATTCATGATATAAATGCAAGTTTATATCCTTTAGACAGCATCTCCCCATTTCCCCAACACCTCTGCCCCATACCTCTGAAAACTACCTGTCAACTCTCTGTTCTGTGACTTCAACTTTTTTTGTATAAGTGCGATCATACAGCATTTATTATTCTGTGATTGGCTTATTTCATGTAGGGAAATGTTGTCCAGGATCATCCAGGTTGTTGCAAGTGACAATACTGCCTTCTTTTTTCTTTATGACATGTAAAATTGTGTTTATTTATGGGTTACAAGGTGCTGTTTCAATATATGTGTATATAAATTGTGTAATGTTCAAATTATTGTAAACATTTCTACTACCTCAAACATTCATTTCCTTTGTGTGTGTGTGTGTGTGTGTGTGTGTGTGTGTGTGTGTGCGTGGTGCTGGGATTTGAACCCAGGGCCTCGTGCTTACATGCTTTGCAAGTGTTGTACCACTGAGCTGCACCTTCACACCTTTTTTTTTTTTTTTTTTTTTACTTTTTGAGACAGGGTCTCACTATTTCACCCAGACTGCCTGCCTGCCTCTGGTCTCGAACTTGGGACCCTCCTGCCTCTGCCTCCTGAGTTGCTGAGATTACAGGTGTGCACCACTGTGCTCAGCTTTCAAACACTCATTTCTATGTAGTTAAGTACTCAAAGTCTTTTCTTACAGGTTTTAAAAAATATACAGTATATTTTCATTATCCATACTCATGCAGATTTACAAGAGTGTACCACACTTATTTCCTTCTTTTACACCATTTGTTAGGGCCAAGGTATAATGTTGAGTATATCTCACCTGAGTTCAGAGAATATCACAAGAATAGATTTGATGGGTTAGCTACTAATAATCAAAGATTAGAAAAGTTGTGGCATGATATCAAAGACATTATTCATGAGGAAAGCAAAAGGGTATTAAAAAGGCAGGAAAAAAGAAAACACAAAATTACATATCAAAAGAGACTCTGAAACTTATCCTTGAACATCAAACAGCTATAGTAAAAAGAGGACGTGACAAAGTTTAAGAACTAAACAGAAGATTTCAAAGATCATCTCCAAAAGATAAAATCAAATATTATAATGGCATGTCCAAAGAGTGGGAGATAGAAAAACAAAGGGGAAGAACATGCCATGTTTTTCTGAACCTTAAAGAATCGAGGAAAAAATTCAAGCCTCGAGTGGTAATAGTAAAGGATTCTATAGGAAAAATATTAAATGACACAGGAAACATGAAAAGAAGATGAAGGAATGCAACAGTCATTAACAGCAAAAAGAATTGGTGGAATATCAACCATTTGAAGAGGTTGCATATGATCAGAAACCAATAGTACTGAAGCAAGCTGCCTTGAAAGCATTAGCAAAACACAAGGATCCAGGAACTAACGGAATACCAATATAGACATTTCAACAAACAGATGTCACACTGGAGGTGCTGACATTTTTATGCCAAGAGATTTTGAAAATAGCTACCTGGTCAATTGAATGGAAGAAATCCATATTTGTGCCTATTCCTATCAAAGGAGATCCAACTGAATGCAGAAATTATTGAATGATATCATTACTATAACACAAAAGCAAACCTTTGCTAAAGATCATTCAAAAGTGACTGCAGCAGTATATTGATAGGGAACTGCTGGAAAATCAAGTGGGATTCAGAAGAGAGCTGGGACCAGAGACATCACTGTTGCTGTCAGATGGATATTGGCTGAAAGCAGAGAACCCCATAAATATTTCCATCTATGTCTAATTAACTACACAAAGGTATTTGATTGTGTGGATCAACACAAATTATGGATAACATCATGAAGAATAGGAATACTATAGTATTTAATTGTACTCATGAGAAATCTGTACATGGACCAGAAGGAGGTCATTTGAACAGAACAAGGAAACACCGAATCATTTAAAGTCAAGAAAAGTATACGTCAGGGTGATATCCTTTCACCGCAGTATGGATTAATAGGTATAAAGTAATCTGAATAGGTTTAAAGTGATCTTTAAAGGTATAAAGTAATATCTCATTGTAATTTTTATTTTCTTTTCCCTTATGATTAGTTAGGATAAATATCTTTTCAAATACCCTTTGGCCATTTGTATATTTTCTTAGGAAAGTTATAGATTCATATTTCCATTTTTACTAAGGTATTAATATTTTTAATATTGAGTTCTAAGTTCCTTGTATATTTTAGGTACTAATTATTTATCAAATACATGGTTTGCAAATATTTTCTTTAAATTTGTGGGTTGCCTTTAATTTTGTTGATTGCTTCTGTTGCTATGGATTTTTTAGCTTTGTAGGATCACATCTGTTCATTTTTTTATTGCCTCTGCTTTTGGTTTCATATCACAAAAAGTATCAAAAATATCAATACCATGGGGCTTTTAGCATATGTTTTCTTCTAAAATATTTACACTATCAGTTTTTATGTTTAAGTCTTTTAACCCAGTTTGAGAGTTTTTTATGCATATGTCATATAAGGATCCAGTTTCTGGGTTTTGTTGTTGTTGTTGCTTGTATATATCCAATTTCCCCACCACTTTAATATTGAAGAAATTATTCTTCCCCCTTTCCGTATTCTTGGTATATATATTGAAAATTATTTGATCATATATGTAAGTTGATTTTCAGGCTTTCTTATCTTTTCCATTCGTCCATATATTGATTTTAATGCTAGTAGCATACAGTTTTGATTACTTAAGTGTTGTAATCTAATTTAAATTCAGGCAACATAATGCCTTTTGCTTTGGTCTTACTCCAGAGTACCTCATATCTATTTATTTTTTGTTATGTTGTAAGAAATTTAGGATGGTACCACCTCTTTTTCTCTAGTAGTTATTACTGGGCAGCAGTGGGTCTCTGACATAATGTTTCTATTGACACATCAAGTCTACTGAGGAGAACTTCTTAGTCTGATCCTAGGTTCACTTTCTTTTTCAAGGTGAAGTAAGAATAGTTCATTGAAGCCACACACAATTTACCTACTGGGACAAAGGGATTGTGTCATTCTCACATTTAGCTATATGGAGTGACTTGTACTCCACCCAGTTATTTCTACCACTCACTCTCTCCCCAGAGAGAAGAATGAAAATTTCTCCCTTTTCTACTGTCCAGTTTCTCCTAAGAAACATCCACGTAATGAAAAGAGTCTTTAGGGATAGTTTCAACAATTCATCATGTTTTTGTTCTTCCTAGGCTCACAAATGAAATCTTATGGTTGAGGATCAGGCAGGGTGTGAACTGAGACCAGATTAGAAGGATTATCATCTTATACTGAATCTGAAATCACTTTCTTTCTAAATTCCTGGCCTTTTCCATTGAGCATATTTCATGATACCAAACCAAGTTTTCTTCTCAAATCTTTTTACTGTTTTTTGTGATTTTTCTTACTGTTTATTCAACTTTTAAAATTTTTCCTCTCAAATCTAACTGTAGGCATGGTTCTAATTCCTTCTTTTGTCATGTCATGAGATATATCTGGCCATCTTTCAAGAGATCTGCAAGGAGTGGATGCAATATTTACTTGCTTGCTGTTGTGGGGTGCCATTGAGTTGGATTCAACCCATAGAGAATCTATGTCCAAAAGAACAAAACACTACTCAAGGTTATGCCTCCAGTTGAGGGCTTCCAAGGAGCTCCCGGGTTGCACTTCTTCTAGAACAGATCTGTTGGTTTTTCAGCAGTCCATGGTATATTCAATATTCATCTCCAGCATCATAATTCAAAAGCATCAACTCTTCTCCTGTCTCCCTTATTCAATGTTCAGCTTTCATAACTATATGACCCAACTGAAAATATCATGGCATGAATCAGGTACGCCTTTGTCTTCAACATGACATCTCTACTTTTCAACACTTTAAAGGGGTCGTTTGCAGCAACTTTTTCCAATGTAATATGTCTTTTGATTTCTTGACTGCTGCTTCCATGGTTGTTGAATGTAGAAGTAAGTAAAGCAAAATCTTGGACAATCTCAGTCTTTTTTCCATTTACCATGAAGTTGCTTACTGACCCAGATGTAAGCTTTTTTTTTTTTCTTGATGTTAAGTTGCAATATATACTGAAGATTGTGTTCTTTTATCTTCATCCAGAAATGTTTCAAATCTTCAGTTTCAGCAAGCAAAGATATGTTGTTTCCATAATGCAGATTGTTAATGAGTGTTCCTCAAATGCTGATGTCATGTTTTTCTTCATAAAGTCCAGCTTCTCAGAATATTTGCTCCATATAGAGATTGAAGTGGTACAGTGAAAGGACACAACCCTGATGCACACCTTTCTTAACTTTAAAGTAGGCAGTGTTTCCTTGTTCTTTTAGAACAACTGCCTGTACAGATTCCTCATGAGTACAATTAAGTGCTCTGTTATTCCCACTTTTCACAATGTTTTCCTTAATGTATTGTGATCTGTACAGTCAAATGTCTTTGCAATATCAATAAATCATGCATAGACATTTTTCTGGTGCTCTCTGCTTTTGGCTAATATCAATCTGACATCATCAATGATGTCCCTAGTTCCAGGCTCTTTTTTGAATCTAACTTCAGTCAGAATCATGTCATCTACAGTTAGGGATAATTTGACCTCTTTTTTCCTGACACATATCGCTCTTATGTACTTCTCTTTCCTGAATTCTCTGGCTAGAACATCATTCACTGTATTGAATAAGAGTGAATAGAATGGAAACCCTTGTATTGTTTCTGATTTTATGGGAAATTCTTTCCCATAAAATTTCCCTGTTTAATATAATGGTGGTTATATGTTTTTTGCATATACCCTTTATGATGTTGAGTTATGTTCCTTCTATACCCAGTTACCTTAGAGCTTTTAACATGAATGGATGTAGAACTTTGTCAAAGCGGTTTTCTGCAACTATTGAAATGATCATCTGGTTTTTGTCTCTGAGTCTGATTTATTGATTTGTGTATCTTGAACCAGACTTGCATCTGTGAAATGAAGCCCACTTGGTCATGCTGTATGATCTTTTATATGTGTTGCTATATTTGCTTTGCAAGTATTTTATTGAGGATCTTGGCAACTAGGTTCATCAAAGACATTGGTCTACACTTTCTTTTTTGTTGTGTCCTTATCTGGTTTTGATATCAGGGTGCTATTTGCACTTGGTTTGTAGAATGAGTTTGGAAGTATACCTTCCCTTTCTATTTCATGGAGTAGTTTGAGGAGGGTAGGTAGTAATTCTTCTTTAAAATTTTTATAAAATTTGACTGTGAACCTGGACCTGGGCATTTCTTTGCTGGAAGGTTCCTTATTACTGCCTGAATTTCATTAATTGTTGTTGTTGTTATGTGCCGTCGAGTCAGTATCTGACTCATAGCAACCCTCATAGAGTTTTCAATGGCGACTGTATCAGGATTGCCTTGGGAATGGATTGCCAGGCCCTTCTCCCATCATTAATTGTAGGTCTGTTTAAATTATTTATATGTTCTTTTTAAATTATGGGTTGGTCATAAGTGTTAAGGAATTTATCTTTTTCCTCTGTATTTTCCTTTTCTGGGGGTACAAGTTCATAAAATAATCTCTGCACCCATATTTCATTAGTATTTGTTGTTATTACCCCTTTTTCATCTCTCATTTTATTCCCTTGGGTCTTCGCTGTCTTTTTGTTGTTGTTGATAGTTTGGCTGAGGATTTGTCAATCTTGTTTATCTTATCAGAGAATCAGCTCTTCGTTTCCTTGATTCATTGCATTATTTTTTTAGCTTTTATTTTATTGATTTCTGCCTTGATTTTGATTACTTATTTTTATCTGCTAGTTTTGGGATTGTGTTGGTGTTGCTTTTCTAGTTGCTTAAGAAGTATCATTAAGTTATTTATTTGGTCTTCCTCTAAATTTTTGATGTAGGCACTCATGAATTTCCCT